>OX453283.1:3785737-3868237 GCA_949710005.1 Ricordea florida | reverse complement strand
CAATTTGTTTTCCTTTTTTCGTCGTGGTGTTTTCTAAAAGAAATAGAAAACATGTTCTTTGTGTTTCTATTGAGTTTTAGTATAAATCTACTAGCGCTCTATCACAAATGCCGCGCTCTGATTGGCTATGCCACCCACTATCTATTCTGTGATAGACAGTGAGTAGCGTAGCAGTGTGCCCTTGCTAACAAAATGGCGTCCCGCTTCTTCATGTTTCCAAAGTGTCCGTAAAGAAGATTTAGACAGTTTACTGGTCGAGGCTTTTCTAGAAATGACAAAGTTTTGAACGACTAATAGATTTATACTAAAACAATGAGATTATTCGCTCTCGATTTCTATGCGTGATAGTTGACTCGGGTTGTGCCCTCGTCAACTATCACGCGATAGAAATCTCGAGCTCATAATCTAATTGTTTAATAGAAACACGAGTGTATGTTTGGGAGAACTCGAAAAAGCTGTGGAAACACTCGCCTGTGGCTCGTATTCCCATAGCATTTCTCCTTCTCCCAAACTTCCACTCAGTGTTTCTATTAAACAATTAGATTATGAGCTCGAGATTTCTATAGCCATCTTTGTTATCAAAATTAAAAGGCAAGCATATCTATAGTATTTTGTTTTATTCCAGAGTAAAATAATTCTTTTACCCATGCTTTTGTACATAATGTACCTTATAATTACTGTAAAAGCAATTATTCTTAGCTTTGGTTTTCGATTTGTTTGGTACAGCATCTCAGTATCAAGACCCACAGTCTGTAATTGCAACTCAATGTAGATAGTAGATAGTACAGATCTGAGATTTTTTATGCTGTTTATAGGAACCTGTCTTGTTTGCCACTTCAGTGTTAGAGAACATACGATATGGAAAGCCTGATGCTACAGATGAAGAGGTAGGTGAACATTATTTTTATGATGATACTAATTGAGCAAAGTCAGTTATTCAGTGAATGGGCAATTTGTATATGTAATGAAAGTGCATTTTGGAATGAGCAGAAGTAAATTTTTCAAAGACAACAAATTGCAATCGCTCTACGGGCTGACATGATTTTTTGAGTCTTTGAAAAATTTACTTGCACCCAATTCAAACTTTCTGCATTGTTTGGGATTAATTGACACACTCTCAGCCAATCAGTGTGTTGGAAATGTTTGCGTGTATACTGTATGTTGCAGGTTAAAATGAATTTCAGGTCCAAATGTTTCCAGACTAGATTGATTTGTTTTTTCCTTTTTTCCATAATCCTCCAATAATCTGAAACAAAGGAAAAAACAAATCAAACTAGTTTGGAACCATTTTGACCTGAAATTCATTTTAACCTACAGCATTTAAGTATAATTAATAATGGTAATTGAACTGAGTGGAGTGCAATTTGGTCTGAAATCCTAAGCGTGATTTCAAATATCGAACAAGCGTGCAGCGCGCGAGTTCGATTTGAAATCACAAGTATGATTTTAGACCTTACTACATCCATTTTGAAATCACAGGTGATCCCTGCAATTTGATTGGCTCATAGCAGTGTGATTTAATCGCAAATTGCACCATTTTTTGTTCCAAATCGCATCATTTTTAAAACGTAACTCTTTTTCAAAAACCAGGCTTCCTGAAGTGGATAAATAAATAAGTAGTATTGACAAAAAACTGTGTGATTTCAAAATGAGTGTAATAAAGTGGTAATTGAACTTCGTGTCGTGCAATCTTGGTATGAAATCATATGCTTGATTTCAAATCAAACTCGCGCTACACGCTCATTCGATATTTGAAATCACACGTATGATTTCAGACCAAACTGCACTCCACTCAGTTCAATTACCATTATAAAATTGCTCAACACAAAGTTCAATTACCACTTTATTACAGCCAGTTTTGAAATCACACAATTTAATAGTCCTAATACAGGATTTTTGTTAGTCAAGAGCCGATATTTCATTGTAAATTTGATTGGTTGTTTTATTTTTGTGTTCATTCTCATTGGCTGAAGAAAAGATGCAATTTAGATCCTAAGATAGTGTGATTTGTGAATAAATCACACTGCTATATATGGGCCAATCAAACTGCAGGGATCACCTGTGATTTCAAAATAGATATAAGAAAGATTCTTATTATTATTAAATTTTATAAAACTGCAATCTCTTCAGGTGGATTTCTATTGTCAAACTTCTTTTTGGTCATTTCTAGCCCTCATAATAGGTTTTAATAAAATTGTTGTGACTGCTTTATACAGGGCAAATAAATCACAAGTGCACAAATTACATGTACTGGTACTTTTTTATTGACTCCCGGTCAATAACAACTCTTTCTTTTCTTTGCCTCAAGCATTCTTGTGCTCACTTGCATTCTTATATAAATCATCTTGCATTCACACCATGCTGGCAATCAAAGTCCAACATTAGTTTAATTTGTTGTCACAATAAATGTCAAACAATGCACTCATTTCTGTCAATAAAACGTACAGTAGGCATTGTAGTTGGTGATTTCTGCTATTTTAAATAGAAATAACATAACTCATTCCTGGTTTTTATGTCTTTAAAAAACTATCTCCCTTAAAAAACTATCTCCCCTTACAATTTCACTCCTAAGAGTGACTTTATAGATTTTACTCTGTCTAATGCCTGACAATTTTGCTCATCAAATGGAGACCTCTTGGGAGTGAAAGGGTTACAAACTATCTCCCTTAATTAGGGGAGATAGTTTTTCAACCCTTTCAATGCCACAGGTGACCCATGTATTAATTCTCCCTATAATTCCAATACACTAATGCACAAACAGATTGTAAGAATTGAGAACATGATCAAGTCAAGGATGCTAAAGCGATTAACCGCCAAATTCTCCTTACTAGAACATAAGGAACTGTGTAGCCCTTGCTCAGAAAAATTTATATTCGATCTTGGCAGTGAAAGGGTTAAGGGAGATTATTATTTTTAAAGGCAAGTACTTGGAGTCAAAACAGCACAATCAATGATTTGCAGTTTTACTCTTGACCCAAAAAAACTTAATTCTTAATTAATCTTATCTTTTATATTATGCCTAATTGGAACACAGGTTTTTACCGCAGCGCGACAGGCAAATGCTGACAATTTCATCAGAGGTTTCCCAGAGGTACGTACTTGTGTTTTATGACAATCCATGATTAATGTAGTATTTTTATAAGTTCATTGTTGGTTCATTTATTTAGTATGGTATTTATGATTCTTACTGCTGGCACATTATTAAGCTTTCTTGAAAATGTGGCAATGTCAACTTCCCTTAACATTAGACATAGTTTGATGCTACACTGGTTTAACCCTTTGACTCCCAAGGGGTCTCCTTTTGACGAGTAAAATTGTCTGGCATTAGACAGAGTAAAATCATTATTGGGAGATAGTTTTTAACCCTTTCACTCCCAAGGGGTCTCCATTTGACGAGTAAAATTGTCTGGCGTTAGACAGAGTAAAATCTATAAAGTCACTCTTGAGAGTGTAAGGGTTAAAAATTTACATAGGTTATGTAAATTCACCAACCCAATGTTTCCACACTCCTGTCTGGTGTCTTCTTCAGGGGTGAGTAGGCAAGGATGTGAAATTTTATACCTACGATGAATGGTGTTGGAAAGGTGTAAATGGACAGTGGGGTAATAACCTGCCATTCTTGCGGTTCATTGGAGCGTGTTGTGTCGATATCCCAAGCTTGTAAGCAATATCTTTGATGGTATTGGTAATTTGAGTTATCCCACTGAATAGCATGGTTGATTAGGCAGGCATTGATAATAACAAAAACGTGACGCCATTTAAATAATAATAATGAACTTTATTTGAGTGTCAACTGTATCTACTGTAGCACTGACGTACTAATTGGGGACACTGTAAAGCACAAATCAAATCAAATCATTTAATTAAATTAAATCGAATCAAATCAAATGTTGGTTTTTGTGGAGAGGGGAAAACAGGAGTACCCGGAGAAAAACCTCTCGGAGCAGAGTAGAGAACCAACAAACTCAGCCCACATATGACGCCAGGGCCGGGAATTGAACCCGGGCCACATTGGTGGAAGGCAAGCGCTTTCACCACTGTGCCAACCCTGCTCCCCCAATTTACTCAATCCCTTGCAACGATTATAATCAGGAATACATTGAGCAGATGCATTGTCAACTTTTTACTCACCTAAATTAATACCAAATAGGAATGTTTGTTTCAAAAAAGAAAGCAGATCATGCGTGCTTAACCAACAATGCTAATGGGTGGGATAATTCGTGAATTATCACTTTAAGTGCTGCTGTCATCAAGCACGCCTGCTGAGAATTTTCTGGAAACTAAGGTTAATGTAAAAAAAGTTAAGTAATTTTAGTGGCAAGCATTATCTGTAATTTAAGGAAGCAAGTAGAAAAACAACTGATATCTATTGATATTAATGGTAGCTGTAGGACTAGTACTTGTGTTAGTCAATTTAAAAATAATTAACTTATAATAAATATCAAATCTGAAATTTTGTTTCATTGTATAAAAGGGCTATAACACAGTTCTGGGAGAGAGAGGTGTGACTGTCTCAGGAGGGCAAAAACAACGGTATGAGAAAGTTAACCCTTTAAGCCCCAATATCAACATTCATTTTCTCCTCACTGTTCTCATATATTTGTTATGGTACTAGTGAAGAGAATTTGTTTAAATATTAAAACAATTCTTTTTTGGTGGTCATTTTATGTAATTCTCATAACCTGAATGGTTGATTAACGGCAAATATTGAAATGGGAAATTGGATGCTGGTCACTTGTGGGACTTAAAGGATTAAAGTACTGTTCCATTGTGCAGCAATCTGTCTTATGTTTAGTTTGCATCACTCTCAAAGTCAGAGTTGTCAGTCAATAAAATTATGTTGTCATGGAAACTGAAGGGAAATGATTCCTCCTTGAAACAACATGTGGTTGAAATCTCTTTCAGAATTGCAATTGCAAGAGCATTGCTGAAGAACCCAGCTATACTGATCCTGGATGAAGCTACAAGGTAAGTTCATGTATGTTACATTACTGCTGACTCAAATATATTGCATGCTTATGGGCTAGAATTCTTAATACCGGTATGTAGAGGATATTACATGGTGGCTTGAAGATATGAATTTTATTTTCTTGTGTTGTAAACATTTTTACTCGCTCGCGCTTAAAATTTTGTGAGGACTTGTGCGTATATCCGGGACATTTGGTACATAACTTTTTCATATCTTTACTGAGTGAAAATATGGAAAATATGAGTATTTTAGTTTCCGGTAAAACATCATTATTATGCATATACATGTAATAAGCCATTTTATGGGATGGCAATTTCCTACTTCTTGAATTTTGACTAAATGTTGTATTACAAAGCTCTTTAACTTGTTATTCTTTTTGCTTTTGAATGTTGTTTGTATTCAGCGCCTTGGATGCTGAATCTGAACGTGTAGTCCAAGATGCACTTGACAGACTCACCAAAGGTGTGGATTTATATTAATCTAATGACAATATTCATTTTTTAACTTACAGTTTATTGTACAAAATATCACTTAGAATATTTTCATCTGCGTAATGAATTTTCTCACTAATGGTATTGTACGCAATTATAGTATTTTTCTAACTGCTTAAAGAGGCAGGCTGCTTAAAGTTCTTTTTTATTGCAGCCTTGAATTTGTTAAAAGTTAAGATGGTGAATTTTAAGACTTGAAAATTTGTGAAAGATGTATTTTTCGGTGCCATCACAGGCAAACTCGGAAAAAGGAAATCCAAGTTCTCCAAATGGGAATTCAACATGTGACTTTCTGATTACTACATGTTGTTACGGCACTCTACCATTTAACTGCTTGTATGGGAAACTGGTGGGAGCAAGGTTACTAAAGTAGGTTCATGCCCATCGGTGTTCGGGAAAAATTTTGTTGGGGGGGCTGAACATAATTTGCCCGAATGAAACTTGTTGGTCACAGATGCACAAGATGATTCTTTCGTGACGTCAAGTTGTCTTCGCCATGCCGTGAGAGCACGGGCGTTCAAAATAAGTCAAGATATTAAATAATAAAATATTTTTTACTGTCTTTGCCTGAACGGTACATCAGTTTTGCCCGAATAATACTATTTTTTTTTCCGACAGGGGGGGCTGCAGCCCCCCGCCCCATACGCTGATGTTCATGCCTTAAATTTGTAGGTCGCACTGTCATTGTGATTGCACACAGACTGAGCACCATACAAAATGCAGGTTTGACATGTCTTTGTTTTACAGTGTAGTTCACAGACTGTTACATGTACTGTAGTCTGTTTGGGATGTACTCCTCATTGGTAAACCAAGCCCTTGACTTTAACTGCTTCACATTGTTCACAGAGTTTTATTGGCAATCCTAGTCAGATGCAAACATACAGTCCTCATATTAATTTTTAGTATAAATACTCAGGTGATTATACAAAATCGCGCACTCTGATTGGTTCGCTATCTCAGATTATCAGGTGATAATCACCTCGACCAACAAAAATTTTTATGGCTGCCAGTCGTTCGCGCGCTTTTGATGAAATAAAACTTTTTCGTGTTGTAAAATGCTTTTCTTTTCTTTTTTGAAATAATCACCTGTGTATTTATACTAGAATAATTATTCGCCTCAGGCTCAGTGATTCTCGGTGAATATTCACCAAGAATCACTTCGCCTTTGGCAAGTAATTGTTAAATAAAGTATCATAGAGGCTTAGACTATAATTGTGTGCTGGGAGTTCACAGTATACAGTGTTCATGGGCTTAACAATAATGGGGTTAGTTTCTGAGGGAATTGTTGCTTTGTTGGTGGGGAATGGAAGCACAAAAAGTAGCAGTTATTATTGTAAAAGGAAATGAAGGTAAGTTTAATATTTAAGCAACAAATCGCAGTTTCTATGTTGGGATGTTGGGAGAACGAAGTTTAAATAAAAACAGAAAATGTTTCTCTTTTCTATGTCGGGATTTATCGGCACAGTAACCCATATGTTTTCGTCCAATCAGCGTGTGTAGTATCTGAGTCCTTTTATAAAAGATAGTAAAGTTGCGGACCTTTTGAGTACTAGCTAGCAAAATAAGCCTTATGTCATTTGCTCTAATGTAGTAACAAGTACATGGAAATAAATAGTCCTGAGGGTTTATAAATAAATGTATCATTATTAAGATCTTTACAATATCCTTACTAATTATTATTATTGCTGGATTTGTTTCTTCAGATATTATTGTTGTCCTTCATCATGGGAACATCAGAGAGGTGATTTAACCCTTTCACTATAAAGCTCTTAGAAGGAATTCTCCTTACAAGTGCCATACACTTCATTACTTACCAGTTAAGAGAATTTGGTGTTAAATCAGCCCATTAAAATCAGGCTGATCATGTGCGCAATTCTCACCATCCATTTTCTTGGTATTGTATTAATATTGAAACAATACATTTAGGTTGTCTATTGATCACATCTGTGGGTGAAAGGGTCAAAGCAAGAAAATCGGAATTCACCATTCAATGCCCTCAAGAACATCTCTTGTTATGGGAGCAATCACCATACACCATTCAATGCACTAAAAAGCACTTTGCACAGATTTTGGTTAATACTAATATGTGTTTATTGACTAAGTGGAAGGGCCGGATGGGAAAATATTTGGCTTGGTTGTGACATACAAACTGAGTGTAGCGAGGTCCGTGCATCATGAACGACAGCCAAATATTTTCCCATACAGGCCGACCTAACTGAGTCAATAAGCATTTTATCATATGACCACTAAGTTTTAAAAATTTTGAAAATTTGTTTTTATTCCAAATAGGAAGTGATAGCTTGGCGAGTGCAGGATAAATCACAGAAAAAGATCCAGCAATAAAATCTTTCCCTTTAGTTTTTCAGAGCCAGAACAATAATTTTGCATTTCATCGAAAAATGTTACTTATTTTCTCCTTTCTGTTGTTCAATGTTTTGTTTTAATTTTTACTTCGCAACAAAGCTGAACAAGTGCAGCAGGGCCAGATGGCTTTTTCTGTCCAGCCCTGCACACGTCAGCTTTTAATATAGCTTTCTATGGAATTTTGCGAGCGGGGCTGGATGGGTCATGTGATAAAATCTCTTATCCACCCAGGATAGGAATTTAGACAGTGGTATCTTCTCTCTGAAAAACCAATACGTCCTTTGAGTCACCTCTGATTTGTACATTAAGCATAAATATTATCGCGTCTTTTGCAGTGTGTGTACTGTCCTGTTACATTTATTCTCAGGTTGGTACGCACCAACAGTTGATGTCAAAGAATGGATTGTATGCTGATCTTGTGCGTCGACAGATGCAGGACCAAGATTGATAATTATTGAGATTACAGATTGAGGTTTTTTATAACAGTTATTTTATCCAGAGTAAATTTCTTGGTTTCCCTACTTGTAAAAGTGTCACTTAAAAAGTTTTGAAGTGATCGGGAAAGCTATGGGTTGTCTAATATTTGTAAGGGTCTAAGAGGTTAGATTGGTGATTCACATCCACATTCACCTTTCTACCCAGGAATTTCCTAAAAAAATTCTGAATTGAATTCCTATTCATCAGTCTTGAAGATTGGAATTATCTTTCTTGTTTCCTGCAAAAAAACACTGCTTTGAAAAATTAACTCATTTCATTTCAATTTGTTTCATTTTAAACCATGTTATGTACAAAACAATTATTAGTAGAACCCAACTTATATCATTAATACTAATACAAATCCTGCCATGTGATTGGTTAGTGGACTCACTGCCTATTCTGAATTAATAAGAATCTACTTGTAGACTAATGCAAATGCCGCAATGATTGGCTGAGCTACTGCAGACTAACAGCCATTAGACAGCGCTTGGTTGAAGATCGTTTTCAAAATGGCAATGTATTTGTGCTTTAGTGAAGTTTCACAGCCTGGAAGATTTAGTAATTTTTTCATGGACACGTGATTCGTTTATTATGATTTCACTCTTGATTCCTATGAGGTGATTGTTGATTCGGCCTTAGGCATCAACAAATATCACCCCATAGAAATCTTGAGCTCATAATCTAATTGTTAAATAGATAGCTAGTAAAATGCCCATGTTTGAAACAAAAAAGTTAACTGTATTTTCAGAATACTGTTCGTGTTTTGTAAAATAACAGCATACTTGTTTTAACTAATCTGTATTGTTTTTCAAGAACAGACTTGAAAAAAGCCTATATAAAAATAAAAGAAACAAAGCTTTTTTTTAAAAACAAAACAATAAGAAGTTGTGCAACTGAATGTTCAGAAATGTAAAAACATGTTGATTTGTTTGTTTCCTGCAAGTTTCCCGTGACTTTTCTTCTTTTGCTATTAAATGTGCAAGTTTTTTCTTTTGTTCCATCAGTGAAAAGACACCAATTATAGAGTTCAGTAAGGTTTTATTTTAATAAAACCAAACTTGAAGAAAAGTTCTCCTTTTAGGTTGTGACACAATAGAGATATTGAAGTTACAGGTGAGTCTTATAATCGAATGACAATGGTACTACAATGATATTGTGCTTTTTATTACGGTATGGTCAATTAACAAATGTTACAGCATAGAAATCATATTTGACTACACATTCTACAACTTGCATGTGTGTGCACAGCAATTAGACATTCAGTGTGATACTATCATTCAAGCAAGACATCAGGTTAATAAGTTAGGTTTGAAGGAGTAAATTATGTACACTAGATATTTAAATTTTACAAACATGCATCAAACCAATTATTAATGGTGAGTCTTGATCAACTGCGAGATTCTCTCTCAAATTCACTGATTTTTACTTTTGTTGGTAAAGGAGAATTGAAAGTTACATCTAGATTCACTTATTATGGTTGTCTACCATGTTCCATTACATCTAAATTGAACATCAACTCATAAGGGTACAATAGTTCCACAAAATTCATAAAATAATTTTGCTTCCTTGAAACAACAAGAATTTAGGATTTTAGAGCAGTTTTAATGTACAATTATTACTGTTGTTGTTGTTTTCTTGTATGTGGAATGTTGTCTGTTTTTACCAACTCCATCAATGCAGTTTCTTTTTCATATTTTCATGTTTATCTTATTTCTTACTTTTTTTGTATGGAATGAGTTTTTATTTTTCATAATTCATGCATATACAGAATATTTACAAATTACTGATACAATTTACAGTATTAAATTATTACTTCACAGCCTTCTATCAAGATTTACTAACATGGTGGTCAAGTATGACAGAAATCTCCTTCAATGCAGTTGCTCAAACATTAACTTTTCAGTCTGCTTACAGAAGGCAACAAAATGATACAAACTTTTTAATTATAAGAAATAAATATAAAAATGCTACTCAAATTGAGTTTATGTCATAACCAAGAGAAGACATAATTATTTCTCAAACCTTACCCATTTGATTACATGCTAACATTAGAATATCTCTCTTCTCCTTAGGGAATCGCAGCTCCCTCCCACTAACACGACACTGCTCCAACTCGTTACGTGCCTTGTCTAGCTCTCGTCTAATCACACCAGGCTGTTCCTGTTCGCGAGAGATCCAATCCAATGCCATCTGACTTCTCATTTCATCATCGATTGTTCGATCAGAGTAATGCTCCAAAACTTCTTGCCTTGAGCAGTTTCTGTCCCTCATTGCTTTGAGACTGCCATTCCAATGCAGTAGCTGAAATATTGTCATGAGATCCTGAAATTGAAGCATGCTTTTCCCTTTGTTCGACTCAAGCATAAACCTGAAAGCCCCAACTCCTGTGTTGGGATCTTTGGAGCTGTCAGCAGTCAAACTGAGGGTGCGTCTTTTCAGGGCAACTTGTTTTTCTGTCGACTCGGCTTCTTTGACTGCCGATTCCACAAAGTCATCAGTAATTTTCCTGGTCAATCAATCAATCAATCAATCAATCAATACTTTATTTATACACGTAACGCCTAGGAGCTATATAAGCTCGTTCATAGTACGTACGTGTGTGAAATTACATTCACAAAGGCCATACCACAACACCGGGAACTACGTCCCCTAGAAAGGGGACGTAGAAAAAAAGATTAAAGTTAAAATATTCATACTGAAAATGGCATGTATGTTTGCCCTGCAAATTTACATTTCAAAGAAACACAAACACAGCCAGGAATTTGAGGGAAGTCTAAAGTTTACGGCTATTATATAAACTCAGGACCACTAGTACTTTGGATTCCATCACAATGCCATTATAGTGTAAATGCAACATGCTTCCAACAATTTCCAGACAACTTGCCAAAACAAACTTTGTCAAAAAGGGATGTGCATGTTGGCAGGTGTGTTTTGAAATGCAAAAGGAAGATAGAACATACTTATTTTTCTTGGACAATTCTGTCCAAGGGGGAAAGGTGCAATGAGGTCATCCAGATGTGAAGCACCAACACAAAGGCCAGACCACAACAATGGGAACTACGTCCCCTACTCTTTATGATCAGTGTGTGGGTTCCTTAACATCCCACTAAGTTATCATGAACAAGGGTTGTGAGACAGGACCTACTGTATGGTTTATCATCCTTATCCAAGAAGACTAGAAAGTCTAACCATTAACAGGTGTCATAACAAAGGCAGCACTTTCTCCTCAGTTATTTAAAGACCCTTTACTTTGCCTGCTGAAAGAGCCAGGCAACTCATTTTCACATTGTGTAACTCCCAGATCATAATTACATTGATATTGGAGGAGAATACCAAACAATAACCTAAAGTAAGTTACCAGAAGATAATCAAATAAGTTGATAAAGTAAGTTATACCACCATAAGTAACGTTCCCAGCACTAGCCCTTCACTTGGACGAAGGGCTAATGTTCAAAACGCCAGCACCTCCTTTTTACCTTACAATGGCATAACTTACTTTATCAATTCGTTTGATTATCCCAATTTCTTGTGCTTCAATTCCCCACCAACGGTGGAACCAGTTTCTTTAGAAACTATCCCCACAATAAAGAAAGTTACCTTGTAGGATGTTCATTAAACACTGAATTCATCAGAGCAATCTTTCCTGCACTTCTTCTGGCCTCTGCTTTTGTTGGACAGTGCTGAAAACTTGCAAAACAGCTCCCTCCAGGGAGAGTTACATAGCACACATACGGCGGCTTCTCTGAAGGCTCTGGTTCATAAACAATGGTGGACGAACCTTTTGCAATAGTTCCACGGGATTCCTTCATTTGCCAAAACTCTTGCAGTGCCTCTATAACATCAACTGTTAAATCGAGTAACGGACACATTGCACATTGTCAGTCAAAAAAAATTTCTGAAGGGGTAGATATTGGTCTTGTCCTATTTGCAAACTATGGAACTCAACAACAACTAGCTCACTGAGGGAGATGTAAGGGGGCACAAATACGGCAAAACTGCATGGAAAAAAAGTTAAAAAAAACTGCACTTGAAATGGCAGGATCCAACTGAAAAGGGAGGAAGTGCAGCAAAATATATTTTCACCCTTTAGCACCACAACCTAAAATCACCAAAAAAAAAAAAAAAAAAAAACAAACCACTTTATCTTTAAAACTGCAATATCACACTTTCAAACAAAAATTACCATAAAACGACACCAAAAAAAACAATCCAAAACCACAACCCTTTATGTCCCCTTCTACATTACATATTAGTCAAGACGTATGAAAATGTATTTAGTATATAAATACTCAGGTGATTATAGGAAATCGCATGCTCTGATTAGTTCGCTATCTCGGATTATCAGCCAATAATCACCTTGACGAACAAAATGGCTGCCAGCTGTTCACGCGCTTTTGATGAAATAAATTTTTTTTCGTGTTGTGCAATGCTTTTTCTTTTTTGAAATAATCACCTGTGTATTTATACTAAAACAATTATTCGCTTCAGGCTCAGTAATTATAGGTAAATATTCACTGATAATCACTTCGCCTTTTTGCAAATAATTGTTAGGTGAAAAGCGACCTTGACCAATATCAGGCACTTGGAGGCTAAGTCACACCTACAGGATAATTACTTGTTGTATTTACTTGCACTTTGCCTATGCAATAATCATGACAACCATTAATGTAAGAGGAACTGGATATTGAACAGTGTCAGGACTTTAAAGGTAAATAAGCTGTGTGTGATGGTTGTAAGTGAAAATAGAGGACCTTGCTAGAAAGTCTTCATGTAGCTTGACCAAACTTTTAAAAATTGTAAAAAGCAATAGCAAGGGGGTGATATTTGTCAGTTTTCTTAGCTTCAGATTTTAAAATACATTGTTGGAAGCTTTGGCAGCAAATTGGGTTTGGATTTATCCTAGTGCTAAGTTACTGTAGGGTTTCAATAGTTCAATGTTGGCTTTTAAATTACTGCACAGTCTCCATCCTGTATTGCATGTGTACAACTGTAAAATGAATAGTCAGTAAAAATAGAATTTTGAGGGAACAAAAAAATATAGTCCTGAAAAAAGTATCTGTGCTTTTTATTAACTTAATTGGAAAGAAAATTTTGGCTTGACAAAAATAATTTAACATCATTTGCCTTAGGTGATGATTAACCAGCTGACAGACAATTTATAACGCACTTGAAATTTCCTTTCGGCGTGCACATTACACCACGGAATAACAAGCTGTATTTAAATTTGGCTATAAATAACTGCTACAACGTGTGTTATCATCGATTTTTTTTTTACAGAACTGGACCGTAATTCGAACGGTCTGTGATTTTAACATGAGTTTTCAATCAGTGGCGAAACAGTTACTTAAAACTGCGAAGTGACAACAACTTAACAAGTGCCTCCCGCCGTTCGTGGTGATTTAATGAATATTAACATTCTACAAGGTGACATTGATCACTAACCTAAAGGTGAAACTTGCACGCACGGTTATGTTTAAGAAAAGTCGATGTCCTGCGCGAAACTTTATATGAAGCAGCTTGTAGAGTTATGTTGACGGATAGACAGTTCGTGCATTCGGTGATAAAATTTCATCGCCGATAAGAAACACATTTGGTATGTGAATTCTCCCACGTCACTTGCAATCAAGTTGATTCGATAAATGATCTCGCGAAGACAAGTAATTTCCGCTAAGATATTGGCGGGCGTGATCGACGGAACAAGCGATTTAATCAACAACTCTTTCTGTTGCAAAGATGTAGAAGAACCAAACTACTCGAAATTTAGTGGAAATAAAGTGTTCTAAGTGCAAATTCACTGTTAATACTAAACAAACGGAACTACAATTCAAAAGTTTTCGCAGGATTAGCGGGTTACACAATGCGGCAGAACAGAATCTTGTCCTGTACGTATGTGATTTACTAGAATGCTTCTCAAAGTTCCATCTGTTTTAGCATCGAGCATTATCGTGGAAGAAACAAATTATGCTCAAAAGCATAGCCGTAAACAATCGAATTGTGTATAGAATGCTCATAGACCAAACAACAATTATTCGGTACAAAGAGTTCACATTGGGTATAATGACCATGTTATAAACAAGCGTACCTCGACCATAACCTTGAGTATGCTTTGCAAAAGAGTTTAACACAGCATCAACAGCCTCTTTCAACACAGATTTCGCGGGATGAGTCCCATCGGGGCCACTCAGCGCCTTCGGATCGAGCACTAGCCCAGAGGTTGTCGCCATGTTGACACTCGTATCTAAGCTATTTGCAAAAAGCTCGCGATTCTGACTGGGTTGATCTTCACCATTTTGCCTTCCACGATGTTGTTGCTACTAAGCTATGATAGTTTACCGGTTTCAGCGACTAATCGCGAATAAATTGCTGTGACGACAGGGAAAAAGACAGCGAACGGCCGTTTCACACGGTCGAAGAGGAAAGGAGCGTTATCGATGTTATATTAAACTTGTCAGCGGTACTTAGCATGAAAAGTAAAACACTTTCCCGTTTCCTCCCCGATTCTTGACATTTTCTCATTCCTGACGAGGAAATAACCCACATAGCTACTGAGGTCGATGCAACAATGGCTCCCTTTGTCGCTGACGACGAAATGCCTGAGAAAGAAAGTAAATTTCTGTGAGAGAATTTTGACGACTTTCAATTTTTAGAAAATTATTGGGATGAATGGAAGTGTCTGCGCAACTGTGCACCTACCCCTCCCCTAAACCAACATTAACGCTAAGTTTTGAACTCATTATAACTTGTTGGGTTAGGGGAGGGGTAGGTGCACAGTTGCCGGATAGTTACATCGAACATACACCGGTGATGTCGAAAGCGTAAATGATATTCTTGACAAATATCTGTGCTCTTCTAATTATGACTCTCCCAGAGAAGCTGAACCAGCCTGCACTGGAGACTTTCAAAGAAAGTGAAAGAATAAAAAACGTCACAAACGATCCAGTCAAGATGGTGGAGATTGAAATAAACGGCAAAGACTGAATTTCTCCCAGTTTGATGACCGATATTTTGTGCTTAGCCAATTAAAACAACCTCATTTTAACCATAAAAACATCCGCCTAAAACATTCACATTTTAACCACCAAAACAGCCTCATTTTAATCATCAAAAACATCTAGCAAAGACAGCCATCATTATATTCAGCCACATTGCAACCATCCTGAAACAACCACTGAAGACAGCCCCATTTTAACCATAAAAAAACATTAAAAAAAAAACGGCCATATTATGCCCATAAAAAGCTTCCACCAAAAACAGGCACATTTTAACCATAAAAAATCCACAAAAAACCCGCTACATTTTAACCATCCAAATATCCACCAAAAAAGCCATATTTTAACCATCCAATATATCCACCGAAAACAGCCACGTTTTAACCATGAAAACATCCACCGAAAACAGCCACATTTTAACCATCAAAACATCCACCAAAAATAGCCACATTTTAACCATCAAAACATCCACCAAAAACAGCCCGTATTTGATTTCCAAAATAACGATCAATACCCTTTTTTTTATTATTATTTTATTTAGTCACTCACAAAACTTACACAACAGAACAAAAGGTGTTAATTAAATTATAAAATTAATATGACAAGGAACCCTAACGAAGCTTGAAGCTTATAGGCTTCCTTTAACTACTAATGAACTAAATTCATGGCTGAGTGCAGAGTGGGCAAGATCGAAAAATTAAACAACAAATCGGCTATCAATGAGATAATTCTTTAGATTTTTTTTAAAAACAGATATAGTAGGAGAACTAATTAGTGAAAAAGGCAACGAATTCCAGATTTTAGGTCCTCGGTAAAGGATACTGAATTGCTTTATATTTGTTCTACAAAAATGAGGTCTATACTGAGAGGCTAGTCGAGTTTCGTATTGATGGACTTGATTACTACTTAAGAACAAGTCATGAAAGCTATTAGGCAAAAGATTATGGTGATAAGAATAATACCTAACCCTTTATAACCATTTTTATAAACCTTTATTATAATAGTCTTTGCGAAGAGTCTAGCAGGGACGTAGCGTGAGATTTTGATAGTGCATGCACAGGAAGAGAAGTATAACGTTTCTTGCCGTCCTTTTATGGACTAATAAAACGTTAGAGGAAATACTAACACAAAGACACCAATCAGTATAATACGGAAAATTTATAAGTCATCCCGATTTATTGATAAAAATGCTCTCTCACTCGGGGAACAAAAAGTTACATGTTCTCAGACTTCAGCTGTACACACTGGCACATCGTTTGTGAGTACATGGACGCTACAGCCTTGTCTGTTTATCTTTCTAAAACAGGGGTGGCAAATGGTAAATGTGAGACTTTGCGAGACGACGAGACTAGCGTTTTTCTTTGCGAGCCCGAGACATTTTGACTTTTTAGGCTGCGAGACCGAGACTTCAAAGTATTTTGAGTGCGAGACTCTTTTGTATACAAGTCGAGACTGCGAGACGCACACAACTGCTAAAATACGAGACTGCGAGACCGGTGTGACTAAAATTTTGCGAGATCCAGAATTAAGGACCATTCGCCTCCCTTTGAAACAAATAGGTCCCAAAATATCCTACACAGACGGATGATGACAGAGTTCCCCCACCCTACTCTACTGTGCAACTAGGGGGACACTTCCCATAACCCATTGCTGGCCTCAAAGTTCCGTTTCTTTAAGTATAAAGCTCTCGAAGGACAAAAAAGTATGAAAAATTCTACAAATTCTGAGGTTTGTTCCCAAACTTTCTCGTCAATCTGTTGTTTAGTGTTGGTATTTGGTACTAGAATTGTAATAAGCCGTTTATCCTTTCTCTAGAGCGGAAGACAATGTTGTGAAGTTGACATGTGAAGCCATGATGCAGTTTACTTTGTGAAGTGCACGTTTAGGAAGAAACCACAACGCAGGTATAAGTAGCTTTATTTTGAGTCATAATTGTGACAAGAGTAAGAATTAATTTTCTTTGGTGTGAAATTTCAGCCAAGTCTACGTTGGTCTTCGATTCCAACAATTGAACACAGACAGACCAAGCATGGTATAGTTAAGACTATGGGGGGTGGGGAGCGGTGAGAATGTAACTTCTAATTTTTGCTAAATTAAGAATATTTCATATAAGATTATATTTGGTAGTACATTATCTTTCTGAACAGAAAAATGGGCAAGATTTCCGTACCGGTCCCTACTTCATTATGTATGCACCAGATGAATTGTTCACATGTAAACATTTTTTGTTATTGCAGAATGAAACAATATAGCTACAGTATGCATAATAAAGTAGGGAACTGGGCAAGATTTCCGCACAGGTCCCTACTTCATTATGCATGCTGTAGCCGTACGGTTTCGTTCCCAGAAAACAAGAAATGTTTGCACTCGCCCTTCCCATGACAATTCAACTACAGCATGCATAATAAAGTAGGGAACTGGGCAAGATTTCCGCACAGGTCCCTACCTCATTATGCATGCTGTAGCCGTAGGTTTCGTTCTCAGAAATGTTTGCATGCGCACTTCCCAAGACAATTCAACTACAGCATGCATAATGAAGTAGGGACCTGTGAGGAAATCTTACCAAAGGACCTTTCTGCACAAAGCTCCCTAAAAGCAAATTAATTGATTCCTAGGTTTGCTGAATTATAAGAGCTGGATGAGGCAGGATAGTGTTAAACAGTAAACTAATAGTGTAACTGTTACAGAGATTCCAACCCCTTGTGAAGGAAAAAAGGGATTTTTTTTATCGCCAAAGGCGGTCTTGCGAGCGCTGAAGGCCCAAGTTTTTAGGGGGGTCTGGGGGAATGCCCCCCCCTCCCAGGAAGTTTTACAAATTTAGGTTCTGCCAAGTGCCTTTTCCTGTATTTTAACATCATTTCTGAGGTATTCCGATGTCTTTATGCTTTTACTACTTTTAGTCTACATGGCCACATCTAGGTAAAAACCATGAGCAATTGGAAACGTACCACAAGGCATTAATGCATTCAGTGGGGTTCCACACCGGTATGGGCTCAGATTACAGATTACACTCAGATTGCAAAAATACTAAAGATGAGCAATTTTTCCCTTTAGTTTTAGAAGTTTTTGATAAATCGGGAGAATCGGAGGAAAATCGGGAGAGCGGGAGGCAACACATCAAATCGGGAGACGCCCGATCAAATCGGGAGGGTTGGAATCTGTGTTGTTAAGACTTAAAATCTGACTAGCATTCTTTTTTTTTTGCAGGTTGGACAGAAGGGATGGTAATGGAGCCATCCACTAGTGAAATAAGTTTACTTTGCAATCCACAATCAAATGAACCAGGCTGACAAACAGGGGTTTGCTATCACAAGCTCCAATTTGCACAGATAAACAACAAGAGGGCAGTTACAAATCATTTGGCTTCACACTACAAAAAATCTTAAGTTACCTTTTCTCAGAGTACAGATGATTGCCAATAGTGATGACCAAAATGCTATGCACAGTAATTGTGACATTTCGTACAAGAAATTGGGGAAATCTTAAATCTTAAACCCACCTGCTTTGTTTTTGAAGCTGTCACCTCTGAATTTACAAATCTCCCAAAATTTGAAATGTTGTTGACTCTGTCAAAATCTCTACAGAAATCCTATTTCTCTCAAAATTTGAACCATCCCATTTTATTGATTGGTAAGAATGCTTAAAGGATAAACTGAGGGACAAAAGCCAACTAACACTGAAGAAAACCTTGATCTAAGTCATTGGAGAATTTTGGAACACTAGATATTTTTAAATCCGTTACTTCAAGACTTAACAATTTCCTTAAATCAAAACTTTCCCAACTCCTATCAAAATCACCAGCACAATTTTTTTTCCAAATTTTAACATGTCTTCCCATTATATACATCCTGTAATGATTGCCATAAGATACACTATATTTAGGTTGAGAAATTGTAACCTTTTGTTGTTGTCTGTGCAAATTGGCTTCCAGACTGTTATTTTTTGGTAGACAATCAAGATCTTTCTCTTGTAAATATGGCAGTTTTTGCTTGCTTTTTATATTATTAATTTTTTGTTGAAGAATTGGGGCACATGGTTTCATCAGAGTTAAGTCTAGATTGAATTTGGCTCCTGCATTTAATTGAATTTGGTGAATCTTAACACAATGGCCTTTCACTGACTGTTCCACCATTTATCACTCCTGTCAATTTTTTTTACTTACCGGATACTTTGTTCAAAAATTGGGACCCACAAAATACTAATCTAAATTAAAAAGTAAGTTTTAGATACAATTTTACTGCTACCATTAACTTTTCATCATTCATGTCAAATTTAGCCAAGAATGTTCAATTAATATAAGCAAAAACATTTCCTTAAAAAATAATTGCAGTCAGTACAAACGGCAAGCTTAGTCAACTAGAATTTATATCCAAACTTGTTTATGAACTGCCAATGTATGAGAAGAAGGTCTTCCTAGCTCTACCAAGGAATAATATGGCATGATATAGGATTCTACAGCTGATTGTAAAGGCTCTCACACTGATTATAGTCAACAGACAGGATCATGACAGTCAGCATCTGGGGAAAAAATTTCATTTGTTGATTTTTTTCTTTAATTATTGTGAAAGAAAGGCATGGTTGAAAAATCGCTTTTGTATAATTTTTTATGCCCATTCTGTTCAAGAACCAAACTTCACCAAAAGGACCAAAAATATACATGTGTTCCTGCCTTTTCAGTCTCAAAATTTCAATATAAAGACATAGCTCTTAACTTTAGTTTCTGAAATACTTGGGCAGGTCACACGAATGATAAAATTTGTATGTAACAGAAATTCTACTAAAATTTTAGATTTGACATTTTTGCTACCAAAATTTCAGTTGTGATTATTATTTTTAGTGACAGCAAAATGTTCATTTACAAGTTACTTTGGAGAATTAGGTGCAATACAAACTCATATTCTAGAGTTGATAATGTTTTTCATCTTATTCGTTTGAACTGAATTGGCTCTGTTAGGGAAAGTCAGATATTGGTCAAACCTTGATCACATTTTAAACAAAATATGGACCCATTTTGCTGTCATGGATTGCAGTATTCTGAGTCCAAGCAACTTTATGCAGAAGCAACGAGTTGTAGGAAAAAAAATATGTGCTGTACTTGAAATGCAAAATTTTCCAGTACCACGCCATTCAAATTTAAGTCAAAACACTTAGTGAAGATTGGAATCGTTTTACTTGAACATTTGAAATTATATAATGGTGACAATTTCTTTGGATTTGACTGGTCATGACTGAGCTTTTTCATTTTTGTTTTCAGTTTACAATCAGCTGTAGATAAAGTAAGGTGCGTAAAATAAACCAGCTCTTGGACACAACATGACTTTTTAAAACCCCTGTGCTCTTAGGGTGACTAATAAGTCAGTACAAACATACTTTGGCAACTAAAGCTTCTTAATCCCATAAACCACAATGCTGAGATACAAATTCTCCTTTGTGCTCTCCATACATTCTATACAGTTCCAGTAATGAGATTTTTTCAGAACATCACAAAAGTTTATGGTTGGTTATCGTTCATTCATATCATCATTATTGGTATTCATTACCTTGTGTATTCAAATCTGTAGGAGAATGTTTTAGACTGATTACCATTTGGAGTTAAAGAGTTACTGTATGCTAGGAACAACTCAAGTTATTAAATTTTGATAAAATTTGACTCCAATGCATCATTTGCATGTCAAGGTTCTTCTAATCAACTGCTAGATTCTCCTTCAAATTGCTTTGTATTTACTCAAAAAACATAAGGAGAATTTGAAATTAAATCTAGAGCAAATTCAAGTCTAATCTCCCTTTCATTCCTTCAATTTCTATGAGTTAAAATTGACCTGTTTTTTTATACAAATTCCATTAACACTCTATCAACCAGAAGTTAAGTCTCGCAAAACAGTTTTGTCACCATTGGAGCACAGGGTTAATAATAGTTGTATCTTTACTTGGGAAATGCAGCTGTAAGCCATGGGAATATCATCTACATTGCAACAATGAAGCAGTGAAAAACAGTTAGTGTGCAGCTAGCACAGGAGCGTCGCTGCCAGCAATATGCATTTTGGATCTGCAATTCATCTTGAAAAATTCTAAATCTTGCAAACTGCATACTTTTCTTGTCTAATCAAAACCAAATTGCACTTTTGAAAAGCAGCAACACATCTTGGCTTTTCTATTTTGAGTTTAGTTATTCCATGGCTGTGGCTGCTTACTGAAGTAAAGATTCTGGCTGATGAGTTTTGAACACTTTCACTTCCAGAAACGATCAATCTGCAATTTTGCGCACAGGATTTCAAATAATTTGTAAATTATTAAGCAAACAAATGTGAATTGAAGAATTATCAAACAAAAGAGCTGAAATTGATCAAAAACCAAATTCTTCAAACTGGTTAATTAGGAGGCATATAGCATTCTCTTGGGAGAGTTACTACTCTTATCATGGAAGTGAAAGCTTCAAGGCTCCACACAGAACAATGCAGTTCCTTTAGTACAAGTTTGTCACATAATCATTCAAACTGGATGGTCAATACTTCCATAGCTAGTATTAGCCTCTGCACTTCACCTTCATCTAGATCCCTATGGAAAGCAAGGTTTAATACAAATATTTTGCATATCATTACCCTTGAAATTTTAAGAACTGCATTGTTTTCTACATAATATGAGTTGTGTTCAGGAGTTAGTTGTGCCTGAGTATTTTTCATCCACCTTGCTAGTTTGTCATGAACATCTCAGCACATTGAGATGCTCATGACATGTTGCATGCCGTGTATGTGATAGCAATACTTCTTGAGTGTGTTTGTCGACATTCAGTGCAATGTTACTGTACCTTCTGTACTGCAAAAGACAGAAATGGTGTGTGTTGTTGTGCAAGAGATAATTGTATATCAAAGTTTAAAACTTAATTACAAATTGGATATCACAGACAAAGTCAGTTTTGGCAACACAATTCAAAATCTCTTGAATGGCAACACACAAATTTCAGTCTTCATTGAGTACAAGTTACAGCATTGCAGTTAAAGGAAACCCTGCATGTTGTACATATGTTGTGCATACAATATTCAGAACTCAGTACAGATTTGGATAGGGATAACTTCAAACCTTGTGTTTATTTTTCAGACTTCTTCTGAGTGATGCCTTCCAGACTTTAAATGTTGCTGGTACTGTTGTTCTTAATAAAATGGCACCATTAACATTTAAAGACTGAGGGGAATCAGTCAGTGGATAGCTGGGAAATAGACATAGGGTTTAATTTTGAAGCAAACACCATAAAAACACTGTTGAGTTCTGAATATTCCAAACACCAGTCTGTATAACATGCAGGGTTTCCTTTTGAGTCTTAATATCGGGGAAGTCAACCTGATTTATTCGATGAGTGGATTGCAAAGTGAACAACACTAGTAGGATAAAGACAACAAACAGTTTATTGACAATAAAGATACTTCCTTGTGTGTTCATTGTAAATAAAAAAAATAAAAAAAAGTGATCAAGCCAACCACTTGTCCCTGCCGAGTTGCTTCCACTCTCGCCCCAAGTTGGTGTTTGTTCTTCTGTCCTCATTTAATATTCCAACTTTGAAATCCTGGCAAGTTGTCTCTGACCCCTCCACCCCACCCTGCTGAGGCCACATAGACACTCAAAGACTCAGCCGTTTGTCCCCAAGAGGAGGAGAGTCAGCATGAAGGAAAGTGACGGTTTGCTCTTCAAGTAGTCAGGATTCATCTGACTCACTCAAAATGCCACTTTAATTTTATGCCAAAATGGCTGGTGTGCCAAATGAATAATTTGAGTAATTTTTTCAAGATGGCGGTCTTCAATGAATATATGGAAATTAAAGGAAATAATTTGGAAGTTTCCAATGAAAAGTTTGTTTGAATTTGGAAGGGATTCTTTCCGAGTCAGTGATGAAAGCTGCAGTGTTAAAAGTGCAAGAAGCAATTTCAGCGCATTACTATCAACATCAAGGCCAGAATCAAACGCTGGTGTCCCATACAACCGGACAAACGATGAACCCACTGACGCCAGCGAAGAACAAGACATCAAGGACTGCCCTTTAGTGCGCGAACCAATTCCCGGTCACTCTCAACTAAACCTAAGCGAAGATCCTATTTAAGGTTATAGAAAAACTATTTGGAAAGGTTATTCGTTATGATTAGGTTGATTATTAGCAGAGAATTATCATTAGTAGAGTGGTTTGTTAGAGAATGGAGAAGGGTGGAGAAACCGACATGCGGCGAATTCGAATCGCGAAGCAGCGCAAGAAGAAAAGAGTTTTCCTTCTCTCGCTGCTTCGCAAGACTTATCGTCGCTTACCGGCTTAAAAAATGTAAATTGCTAAAATTGCATCGAAAATTATAGCAGTTTTGGATAAACTTAATCTGAAATAATGTAGGAAAGTTTTGGATAAATTTTCCAGCTCGACGCCGGTGAAATTGAAATGCTTGATTAAGGAAATCGATGGAAATCGAATTTTTCCGATTTATGTTTTGGTAGCGTAAATTTCTAGGCAGAAATATTGGTGTGCGTAAGTTAAATAATGCAATTTTTGGTGGAAAATTCCCCCCTGGGATGTAATAAAGAATTTGGCAAATGATGTTTAAGTGGCGCGCGCATGGCATGCTAAATATGTTGCTCCAAATAACGCAGAGGAAAGTTTTAATAGTATTTGCCTAATTGCGATTTAATTTTCCGGCTCGGCGCTAGCGATTTTGAAAAGCTTAAGTAAGGAAATTGAGCTCAATTTTGTTTTTCAAAGTTTGGTGAAAAATTCCCCCCTGCGAAAGAATTTGGTAAATAATGTTTGATTGGCGCTAGATCATAAATATTTTTGCCTTAAATTTTGTAGATAAATTAATATTGAATTTCCCAGCTCGACGCTGGTGATTTTGATAAGGAAAGAATTTGGAAAATAGTGTTAATTTGCGTGAATTTGGTCCCAGCTCGACGCCAGGAGAGAAGTAAAGATCTAAATCAATTTATAAATATAGAAATATTTTTAATTAAATAAAATTACTACAATTTTCAATTTTAAATAAAATTGAAAATTGTAGTAATTTAGAGTTTGGAGATTTCCTAAAATGTTTTGAATGAAATAAATGTTTTAGTTTTAATTTGGAAAAATATAAAGAAACATAAGAAACTAGAAAGAGTAAGCTGGAATATGTAAAGTGAGAAATTGAGACAGAATAGTGATGAGATGGGGAGGGAGAGGAGGAAAAGGCATAGAATGGATCTGGAATCTAGTTAGCCTATTTGAAAGGTGGGAGGGGTGGGACGGAAAAAAAATAAAAGGAGAAAGGACCTGGGAACTAATTTGGAAATCGAATTTGTACCACGGGAGGGGAGGTAAGAAAATCTAAAGTATAAAGCAGGTTAATCAATCGAAGTCTTATAGGGTCGGAAGGTAAGGAAATGAAATAGGAAAAACCCGAAATCTAATGTAAAACCCCGAGTTAGATAAGGGAGGGGATATAAGGGGAAATGATTGACCCAAGGCAGAAGTGAGGAACTGGAACCCAACTAGGAGATTAATTCGGGGGGGTGGGGTGGGGGTAAAGGTAATTGCAAAAAAATAAGGTGAATGGGAACCATGGGAATCCCAGTTGGAAATCTAATTTGCATAAAAGGAGAAAGACCCGGAATCTAGCTTAAAAGAGGAAATAGGGTAGTGAAACTAATTTGGGTGAGGAGAGGGAAGTAAGGGAAAAAACAGAGGTGAGGAGGGGAAAAGAGAGAGCAGAGAAAAGACAAGGGGGGGTGGGACTTGAGAAGTGTGAGAATGGAGTAGGCATTGTAGCTAGAGGAGGAAGGAGTCGTTGGAAAATAAGATTGGGGAAAAGAGAACGAGGGAAGGGAGAGTGCCTGAAAAAAAAAAAAAAACAGAGGGAAAATAGGGTAGTGAAACTAATTTGGGTGAGGAAAGGGTAGGTAGAGCAAAAAACAAAAACAGCGGTGGGGGGAGGACAGTAGAAAGAAGAGAAAGGACAAGGGGGGTGGGGTGGGAATTAAGAAGTGTGGGAATGGAGTAGGCAATGTAGCTAGATGAGGGAGGAGTAGATGGAAAATGAGATTGGGGAAAATGTTAAGGAGAAAAGTAAAAAGAGAAAACAGAAAATTATTTAAAAATGAGAAGAAAATGGGAAAGAGAGAAAGAAGATAAGTAGTTGATTAGAAAGGTGAAAGAAATGTTGTGAGAGGAAATGTCTAGTAAAAGGAGAGATAAGAAAATAGAATTGGTAAAGAAAAATGAAAAGAGGGAGATTGATGATAAGTAGTTATATCCTATTTAAGAAAAAAACCTATTTTAGTTTGTTATTAGTCAGTAGCTAAGTTAATTCCTAGATTATGAGAGCACACCAGTGAGTCAGCAGCAACACCTCCAAACAGCCCTGAGTCAAGCTCTTACACTGATGCGTGAGCCACAGAAAGGCCGGATGCAATGAGATCCATCGTTATCTTTTGAGCTTAACGTCTCAAGCAATGCGCATCCCTTGTCCTCGCACTTCGCAACCACAGTCTTTTATCAGTGCCACAGAGAGATTACCCTTAGATATATCCATTGAAGACCAACATCTTGATTGTGCGCCAAAAGTGTTTTTTAATTTGGTTTTGTGGCATTCCGAGTAAGTCAAACAAACCCTGAAAACAAGAAGAGCAAACCCTCACCTTCCTTCATGCTGACCCTCCTCCTCTTGGGGACAAACGGCTGAGTCTTTGAGTGTCTATGTGGCCTCAGCAGGATGGGGTGGGGGGTCAGAGAGAACTTACCAGGATTTCGCAGAAGGAATATCGTTGAGGACATCAGAATCACACCTCCTCAGAGCAAGAGCTTCCACAACCCGGCAGGGACTGTGGTTGGCTTGATCCAAATTTGACCATTCGGGTATTTAAGGGCCACCCTATGAGCCCTCTGAAATAAAGCAAAGTATCTAAAGCTCATTAGCACATGAAAAAAGCGAAAGAGAAAAAATCACAAGAAAACTTTACCCTACCTACACCATCCTCATACAACCCAATCCCTCAGCCACTAAGAAGTCTAAGAGGATTTTAAATGAAATAATTTGGAATAAATAGCAAATGTGAATTTGGAATTTGTAGTTCAGCTTATCTGAGGGGGAAGAATTATGGTTTAGTCAAGAAATATGTGGTATACAATTTTGGTTGAAACTATTCTAAAGTTGTACAAATTGGTTGTGGCTGGAAGATTTGGGCAGTACAAAACTTCATTAGTCTGCAGACCCTCTGTGGAACTAAATGTCAAGTCAATGCAATTTGGTGTGCTAATGAACTCAATTTTTCCTTTGAAAAAAGGAAGCAGTGCATAAAAAGCAATTTTAGAATTTGGATTTGGAAAAGTAAACTTAATAGAAACAATGTTTAGATGTGCCAGTTTTGCTGAGCCAATATGGGTGAAATTGCCTTTTGCAGATGCAAGCAAGCCTAAATGCTCACTAGAAGTTGATAAGATAAATTAACTTCAAGTTAATATACCTTATCTTCTCCTAGTTACATGTAGTTAAAACTAGTAATTCACGCTTCCTTTTTTCAAAAGAATTTACAGTATCCTGTAGTGACAATTGCAATCAAACTGTGTGCGATATGGTGTTATGATTTTGTGTGATTCCTGATTAATTTGGAGGTTAGCTAATTTAGAGCTAATTTCAGCTGATTTGGAAGTTGTTTTAGTATGAAACAGTTCCACACAGAATTGGTTTAGAATTGAAAAAAAAATGAGCAGATGTTTTGAAGGTTAACCAAATTAAGGGTTTATAAATTTGGATTTAAGAGTAATAAAATTGGTGTAATAAATTTACACATTATTGTTGTGATTAAATGAATCTAGTTCTTACACTGAATTCATTAAAATTGAAAAAACTTGCAGATGGCTTTGAGGGTACAATGATAAAATTGAATAGATTTCAAAGGAATAAATTTGGTCTAATTTAATTTGGCTAATTATTTTTTGATCAAAGAATCCAAATTTAAAACAGAATTGATTTCAAATTGAAAAATTTGGCAGATGTTTTGAAAGTCCAAAAAATTAAGGATTTCTAAATTTGGATTTTGAGGAAAAAAAATTTGTCGATCAATAAAATTATTACTGATTAATTTTAGTGATGAATTGTAAGTGGGTTAAATAATTCAACTGAAGTAATTTGGACATCACATCATCAGCATGACTGCACTGTTTGACACTACAAAACACACTCAGTAACTTCACTTTCTAGACAGGTTTCCCATTGAGCAAAAAAAGCCAATGCCAAATGAGCAAAAAGCTATCTATGAAGGCCAGGACTATTGGTTTAAATGCTGATTAGTAATAGCCAGGGCTGAACTTAAGTTTGCATTCAATCCTGGTTATTACCAAATGACATTCAAACAGCCCAGCCGAGACCATAAATTAAAATCTTACTTAGGAATAATTTGATGAACTTGGAATGTGCTGTTAAATTGATATGGTTAAATGTTGCTCTAATAAATTTGAACATGAAAACAGTTTTTGCCACTGCTCAAAAGGAAGCTTGAATAGCAAGCAAATCTCTAAAAAAAAATGAGGGCTGGTAGGTTAAAACACAAGCAGGTGGAACACTTTTACCTAATCCCAAAATTAGAAATTTAGATTAAAATTTCTAAAGTAAACAAACTAAAGCATTTCTGCTAATAAGCGCAAACTTTCGCTGAGCCTTGTGTTGACAGGAATAAAATCGAATCAACTTTGGTAGCATAAATCAATGTGAAAATAATTTTTAGCTGAAATGGTCATGGTAGAATATTTTATGGTGGCCAATGTTGAAATTGTAGTTTTGGTTCAATATTGATTTGGACGCTTATGTGTAAAAGGTTTTGGAGTAAAACAATTTGACTGTGTGGATTGGAGCATGAAGATGGTTCAGGTCTTCGTCAAATGCCTGGTCTCCATTATGTTCTTCAGATCTGGTGGTCCAAGAGGAACATCAACGAGGAGCTGTGAGAGTGGAAAAATCAGGGGCTGATCAACGTCAGTGTCAAGCATAGGAGGTGGAGATCGATTGGTCACACATTTCCCAAACCAGTCTGTATCCAACATCGCAAAGCAAGTCTTGGACTGGAACACCCAAGGAAAGAGATAACCAGGGGAGAAGACACAGTGGAGGACAATCCAAGAGGACTTGTGCAGCGCAATGGCATGTCGTGGCTGGAGGTAAAGGCATGGAATTGCATCCGGTTGAGGCAGATTGTCAAGGTGCCATGCTTCCAGTGCTGCCCAGAGGACTAAGTCCAGTCATATCATCAGAGATCCACTAATATTTTAAATTTTCAATTGTATATATGATAAATTTGCTAGAAAAATTGATCAATTTGTTAAATGATTTGTTCAGATAAAAACACCTTTGTGGCATTTACCACCTTAAGGTTAACCTGCCAAACAAGAAAGCCAATGTTTTTGTTCCACTTGCTTGTTCATATGTGGCCCAAACACCAGAATCCATGCTCAAAGTCATTCACAGCTACAGCAAAAGAAAAATGTCAAATTGCAGTACCTAGACTTTTTTAGCTTGAAAATGAAACTTTCATTGGTATATATATCAAGTAGGCAGCAGTAATTTGTAGAATAATTTAGATATTAATCTATTATTATATTTATATAATAAGTTGGATACTAGTTACTTATTTTTTGTAATATGAAGCAATGCTTAGGCAATTTGAAATGAGAAAAATATATATTGAGTGAAATCATATTTCATAAATGTATGCAACAATTTTATGCCCTAATTTTGTAGCTGCATAAATGACAATGAGCATGGTAAACAATAAATATTTACCTTGAGATTAAAAAGAAATCAAGTATAAGTACTATGTTTGTTGGAAACTTTGGTTTTCAAGTAACTAAAAATTACCTATTGTTTTTTTGAGAATCTCAAGGTAAATACTTATTGTTTTCCTTACCCTAATTTACCATTCTTGGTGATCCTTTATTAAGATTGTTACACTTTGCACTATAGTTGATAAAGGTCATAGTAATCTTTGTTATCCTCCATCCTTGTGTGCTCTCCTTTCACCTGATCTGTGGTTGCCATGTGTCTGGGTGGCTGGTCCATTAGTCTATAATGGTCTTTGCCTCTGGTGTCTTGCTTCCAGTCAGTAGTTCCATGGCTCCATATGTCCTGGTGTACAGTATCTGATTAAGGCAAATAAGTGTCTGTTTGTATTAAGATCGTTACAGAAGGAAGGTTTTAGTCAAGTTGAAGTAGACCACCTATTCAGCGCCTTAGTTTTACCGAATTTCACTTATGGTCTGTCTGTTTATGGCACAGTAGACTCAGATCTTACGGTCATACAAAACTTCCTGGATAGATGCTTTATAAGGAAATATATATCTAAAAGAATGGATATTCGAGCACTTTCAGTAAAGGCAGATAAGAAACTTTTCAAGGTTCGTTCAGTGGATCCCGATTGCCCGCTTAGTAACATAATTATCCCGAAGAAGAAAGATACTAAGTATCAACTTAGAAACAAAACCGCACATCGCCCAGATATAAAGACTGATAGATTTAAAAATGCTTTTGTACATAGTTTCATTTTTAGATAAAATTTATTATTTGTATGAATGTAACTTAAGATATGTCTTTTTATCTTAAGAGGAATAAAGATTGATTGATTGATTGAGTATCCATAATGATTAAGTAATAATGTATTACCTTTAATATAGCGCATTAAATACATGTGAATATGATCTAATGAGCTTACCCGATCAGGAGGTCTATGTCTTTATGTGTCCTCGTGTTGCACCCATTCAGCAGGTCTGTGGCTCCATGTGTCCTCGTGTTACACCCATTCGGCAGGTCTGTGGCTCCATGTGTCCTCGTGTTGCACCCATTCAGCAGGTCTGTGGCTCCATGTGTCCTCGTGTTGCACCCATTCAGCAGGTCTGTGGCTCCATGTGTCCTCGTGTTTCACCCATTCAGCAGGTCTGTGGCTTCATGTGTCCTCGTGTTGCACCCATTCAGCAGGTCTGTGGCTCCATGTGTCCTGGTGTATCGCACCCATAATAGTTAGTAATAATTATTACTTGTATAGGAATCTAATGAACGTTAACATACCTGTTCAACAGTCTGCGGCAGCTCCCTGTGTGTTGTGGTGTCTGCACCCACTCTGCTGGTCAGTAATGCCATGTGAGCTAGCTGGTTTGTGGTACCAACTCTGCTTGGCTGGGGCTCTGTCGAGGTTGGTGTGTGGCATCCCTTCAATTTGTCTGTAATATGTGTTGTTGTGTGTGGTGCCCATCTGCTGGTCTAAACAATTCTAAATAATAGAAAATTGAGAAGATGAAAACAAAGTGTATTCAGAATTTGACTGGTGGTGCATTAACCCTTTCACTCCCAAGAGTGACTTTACAGATTTTACTCTGTCTAATGCCAGACGATTTTACTCGTCAAATGGAGACCCCTTGGGAGTGAAAGGGTTAAAAACTATCTCCCTTAACCCTTTCACTCCCAAGAGTGACTTTACAGATTTTACTCTGTCTAACGCCAGACGATTTTACTCGTCAAATGGAGACCCCTTGGGAGTGAAAGGGTTAAAGTACAAATATAAAAACTAATGATCATTGAAGATTTATGATACTATTGCAGACTAATAACTAACCTGCACTTTCAAAGCTGAAATGTTTATCACGCATGCTGTATCCCTCGTAGAAATCTTCTCTTGTGCAACTTATGCCTGATAAAACAAAGACTTTAAGTACTGTGGAAGCAGGAATGACTTGGAGAGAAAGGAAATTATTTTGCAAAGATAAGCTAATAGCCTATATAATCTTCCTAGCAACAATAGGACTTTATATTTTGCAGGGGGACAATATGCAGCTTTTGCTTTCTTTGCATTATTATCTAAAGGCAGAATATAATTTATCCTTAAATTGATTCTTATCATTCATTTTTTCAACACATCCTTTGACGTCTCAGGTCCTCCCCAGTGCTGCAGCCTGCTTTCACAGGTCTTTAAGCAATCCAAACTTTATCTGATTGGCTGTCCATCCCTTCTTCTCATCTTCCATTTTAGCAACCTTTTGTTTCCATCTGACCTCCTTAGTAGTTGTGTCATCTGCTAGCGCTCTGTCTCTGTCTCCTAAATTATTGTTCCGGTCTGCTCCCCATCCAGTCCTCCATCAGTCCGGTACAAATTCCTTCCATTATTTTCCATTTCCAAGTCTCAAAATTCTGCAGGATTCTTCCTCTGCTCTGAAAATGAAGGCAAATTATGCTTTTCAACCGACAGTGACCAAAACACCATTTTGTCTTACAATTAACAATTATTTGCCGAAGGCGAAGTGATTATCGGTGAATATTCACCGAGACGAAGTCAAGGTGAATAATTTGTTTTAGTACTAATATCATAGGCGACGAAGTACTCCTTAATTTTGGCGCGAAATTTCAGCGTTAATTTGTAATTTCACATGTGAAATTACAAAATTGCCATAGCAACCCTTCCATACGTCTCAGTGTCAAGATGGCAACGAAGTTTTAAAATGTCGTGAATGAAGATGTCAGGGCACAAAAGACATTTTAGAAAACATGAACACACAAGAGAACATCAAGAAGGATTCTAACAGGTATTTTGCGGAAAAATTCTGAAAAATTCTGAACTTTATAAGCCAAATTTAAGGTCTAAACATTTGAGAGAGTAGAGTTCTTGATCGATACGATCCAGGATAAACATGTCAAAAATCCACGATTGCTAACGTAATTCGTCACCCATGATATTAATAGGTAATCAAATGGTGAACTCTTGAAATTAGTGAATAATTTCACTTGCGTTTTGTCCAAATTCTAATAATTTGGACAAAACGCGCGTGAAATTATTCCCTAATTTCACTCGTCACCATTTGATTACACATACAAATACACAGGCGATTATTTCAAAAAAAGAAAAGAAAAAGCATTGTACAACACAAAAAAATTTTATTTCATTTTCATCGTCGAGGTGATTATCGGCTGACATTGACATAGCAAACCAATCAGTGCACACGATTTTGTATAATCACCTGAGTATTTATACTAAATTAATCAACTGAACAAAAAGGATAATTTAAAAATCTGTCAACTTAACATTCACAAATCTGATCCAATTCTTCACGGCAACATGACAGAAATACAGGGATTTCAATAGGTTAACCCTTTCACTCCTAAGATCTGGGTAGAAATTCTTCCAAGTCAGTGCCTTAAATTTGGTTATAAGTTAGTTTGGAGAATTTGGTATTAGATGAAGTCATTTTCTTTCAGACAATCCTTATCTCAGTTCTCGTAACTAGTTTATTTTACAGTGTCTTATTAGTATATCCAGAAGTTCCATGTTGATCCCATCTCTGGGAGTGAAAGAGTTAAAGAGGGTGTCGAAAAGTATATAGTGACGTCATCAGCATGGCAATGTAAACAATCCCGTTACGAAATTCTTGGTTGTGACGTGGTTTTGAACGAAGTTAGCATTTTCCCAAACAGGAATAAGGCCAGATTTTTCAAGGAAACGACGTTAAAAATCACAGCTTACGGCAATAGGCATGAAAAGATACATTCCATTCTACGTAAAGTACAGATCCTAGTCAACTGCTTACCACATCGCACAAGATGTATTTTTTGGCCTGACGCCAACACTTTTAATGTCTCTAGCTACCTAAAACGAGACTTAAGTATATGGAATTTTCCATAATACGAAAAAGCGCAATAATAAGTTACCTTTTTCCATTGCTTGTTTCTATTTTTTGCGACGAAATTTAGAGAAATCCGCCATTTTTTCGTATTCCGCGGGGGCTCGTACCACGTGGCATAGTGGCAATCGATCTACGATGAGGGAGGGGTAGGAGGGGGGGCTTCAGACTGTTTTATGGTATATCGCTTACCCTTTCTTAGCCAGCTTTTTACTGTTTACAGTGGGCTTCAAAATTTAGAAATTAATCTTCTTTATCAGTTGGTTTATGCTTAAGCAACATTCCGCTTTTAAAGTAAGGCGACAACTCCCCCTGACAAACATAACAACCACTCTATTCAGTTGAATCAGGACAATATAGTTCTTGGATTGATGGTTGTTTCTGGATACTTTATCCATGTAGTGAGTTATTTTGATCGTTGCCATATTAACTCGCACTTGAACACTTGCCCAAAGCCTATACTTTGCCATCCCCCCTTCCCACCCGACCCACTGTCAAACAAAGTCACACCTCGATGTCCCTCCATTTGCGCAGTTGATAAACGGGTCTTACCTCAATCTCTAGAATCTGGTAAGAAAAAAATGACTCAGGAAAAGTAACATATCATTCTCTGTGCGACGTACCAAAATGCACTGCCTAAAGGAATCAGCTACTGTATTCGGATAAAGGACGGAATATTAGAAAAGTGATGGGGGGGGGGGGGGTGGGGAAAAAATCCTTTCAAAATCCTAAGGGTTAACGTTTTTACTCCCACTGGAATTATTGCGAGAAAAAAGTACCTTCATGCCTGTCAAATATGTCAAACTGAAAAAACACTAACTGATACAATGTCTCTTTTTCTAATTTTGTATCCAATAATGGGTTGCCCTTGTCAACCTTGTGTTTGTGGTAATTTAAAAAAATAAATGGCAAAGAAAAAATGTAAATCAAATGTAAACAAAGTCTAATCTCATTTACTTATTTAAGGCTTAAGAAGATTTGAAACGAAGTGAATTGCTGTTTATTACGTTCTCGATCAGTCAATCAGTCACTGAAAGTGTTAGTACTATGTCCAGGAATAATAATTAGATGAAAATTGTCTCACCTTGATGTTAGGCCTCTTGCACTGTTTTAAGGCAGTTACAACTGACTGGACACAACTCTTGCTAAAGGTACAGTGTCAACTCTGCACACCAGAAACAGCTGTGTGTCTCTCGTCCGCATCTATGGCCTTCATGTACTGTCAGCTGCTCAGACCTTTGAAAACTACAACGGCAACAGCATCCCGCTGTAACTGCCAAGACCTCTTTCAGATTTATTTGATACAACGTGAAAGATTAAGAAGCGCCTTATGGCTTATCAGTGTTGAAGCAAAGGGAAAATAAACTTAGTTCCAGTCATATTTTAAGCTTGCTTGTTTGCATTGATGCTAAATAAAAACAAAGATGATTACTCATCAAATACTTTTTTTTTGAAAACAGATGAAAAAGAAGTGGAATTTTCTTATTAAATCGGTTAGTTCCATCTATTTACGGTAACTGAATTTGTTGTAAGTATCCCAGCAGAGTGATGTACAGCTACTATTGTTTAGATGCTTCAATATTTAACAATATCATACTCTGAAATCGAGGTGAATAGTGGCAATAGTGGTCAATTGAAGATTGGCGGAAACACTTTGCTACTACAAATAGAGCAATTTTAAATGAGTGCGAAAACTTTTATAAAACATATTTACACTTCTGAAAGAGATGCTCAAGAGATCCAAAGAAATAATCTGCTGTTTAGGAGAATCAATCACAAAATCACTACACAGTTGCACAAATATTGTTAGGTAGATGTTTCTGACTTCCTGTTAAACTCCCTTTATCATGTCTACGGTTCCGGCCAGCTGTCAATGATAACAATAGCAGCAGACAGAGCGAACTGTCTACTTTGAGGGTCTGTTTCCTTCTACTTTTTAACCAACTACAGTGGAAACCAAAGAATATCCTCTTCTCAAGGTGTGCTTTTCGCACATAAGTTTACATATAAAATGCCGAAACTTCAAGGAGTAATAGAAAATTTTTAGCAAAATCAGGTGCCTAGAAAAGAGAAAATAACATGTGGTTAAAGCGTTCGCATTCAGAAAACACTGTAAGTGGTAAACGTTCTTCTGGTTTTCCTTTTTTGTGTCCTATAGAATGACGGGTTGCCCTTGTGAACATTTGCTTAATGGTAATGTTTTGGAAAAAAAAGGCAAGGAATAAAAAATGCCAAAGGCCAATTTTATTTAGAAATTAAAGCACAAGAGAAGATGTAAAAAGAAAAAAAAGAAGAAAAAAAAGGAAAAAAAAAAGAAAATAAGAGCACTCTAACTGGTGCAATTACTTTTTTTTTTCATGTCGCATATAATAAAAGATTGCCCCTGTAGACTATATGTTAATGGTCATTTCTTAAAGAAAGAAAAAGGAAAGGGGAAAATACCAAAGTCCAATTTTACTTACACATTAAAATAGAAAGAAAAGGAGAAAAAGGAAAAAAAAAGTAAAAAAAGAAGAAAAACCAATAGAAAAAAGTAAAAAAGGAAGCCCTCAGAACAGTGTATATTGATTTCTTTGCCTGTGTTTTTGAAGTTAAAATATGAAAAAATAAAATTATATTATAAAAAACGTGCGGATGGAGGGGTGAAATTACACGGCCCCCAAGCCAGATGGAGAGTAATTCCTAGACACCTTCGCAGAAACGCCAAGGGGGTGGGATGGCCCGGCCCCCAAGCCAGATCGAGAGCCATCCCGCGCTTCGAACCCGGTACCTATCGCATCCTAGTCGACTGCTCTATCCACTAGACCACGCCGGCTGCACCTGATATCATATGGAAAAATTAGGGTACTCTATTGTTCTAAGTTTGATCTCAACCTGCGCATGCGCTCCTTATGACGTCATGCCCAGTTGCGCCAACTGTTCCACAAGGGATTTTAGCGCGCTTAATGCATGTTGCTGTACGATATTTCGCGCTTTCGACGAAAAGCGATTTACCACAGTCGACTATTTCAGGCTTCACAAAGTACACTGGATCTAGCTTAAAAGACAACGCTGTTTTGGTTGATCTTGTCCACATATGCATTTTAAAATAGGAGAACAACACTGAGCCGCTCAATTAACATTTGCGGAACCCAATATTCAATTTCAAGAACCACCAGCGCCTTTCTACGTGAGTTTAATATCAAGCTTTGATCAGACAAGCTGCCGTTAAACTGCAGATATAATTCACACTTATCGCTGAATCGAACCGTGGCCCTGTTGAATATTAAACGAACGGTGCCTACATTGACAGCACATTTCGATTGAATTACTTAGATACGGCTCTTTCAGTTGGTTATTTTGAGATTGATCTGTTACTTTCTATTTCTTCCTTTGATATGCTTGCTTTCAGTTGCTGAACTGACCTAAACGTATGTTTAAGAGACTGTTTGCAAAATCCTGGTGAAGATTGTTTGGGTCATGTTTGAATTTCAATGAACTGTCTGTTTTTTGTTATGTTTTCAATTAGTCTTTTCCTAACCCCTATTGTTTTAAAGACTTTATGTAGTGGTCTCAGAGGTATTCCGCGCTACACATGCACATAAAAACGTGTTCGTCACAAACAAGTCAATAATCTTGTTGTTTTAGGCCTGGTTCATTTGGTTTGTAAGCCTTTATGAGTAAATCCCTGCCAAGGTTTCATTAAAATAAGCCTCTCAAAATCCTTAGGGTTAACGTTTTTACTGCCACTGGAATTATTTCGAGAAAAAAGTACCTTCATGCCTGTCAAATATGTCAAACTGAAAAAACACTAACTGATACAATGTCTCTTTTTCTAATTTTGTATCCAATAATGGGTTGCCCTTGTCAACCTTGTGTTTGTGGTAATTTAAAAAAATAAATGGCAAAGAAAAAATGTAAATCAAATGTAAACAAAGTCTAATCTCATTTACTTATTTAATCATCGGCTTAAGAAGATTTGAAAAGAAGTGAATTGCTGTTTATTACGTTCTCGATCAGTCAATCAGTCACTGAAAGTGTTAGTACTATGTCCAGGAATAATAATTAGATGAAAATTGTCTCACCTTGATGTTAGGCCTCTTGCACTGTTTTAAAGCAGTTACAACTGACTGGACACAACTCTTGCTAAAGGTACAGTGTCAACTCTGCACACCAGAAACAGCTGTGTGTCTCTCGTCCCCATCTATGGCCTTCATGTACTGTCAGCTGCTCAGACCTTTGAAAACTACAACGGCAACAGCATCCCGCTGTAACTGCCAAGACCTCTTTCAGATTTATTTGATACAACGTGAAAGATTAAGAAGCGCCTTATGGCTTATCAGTGGTCAAAAGAGTATAAAGAGAAACAAAGTGTCTTAATTTTGCAAGTATGCTTACAGTCTTACTAACTTTTAAAGCAACATATTCAAAACATTCTTGTTCTTCTCAGTGTCAAATATGCTGATTTTAGGTTGGAAAGGTGGTTTCTTCTGATAAGGGCGAAATATAACAAAATTAGACTCTTTAATGTTACGACTTAATTTATTTGAAGTGAGCCAAATATACAATTTATGTAATTCCGCGTTGACAACATTTTCTAGGGATGTAGTTAGTTTGAACGCATTTTTGGTTACGTTGGACCAAATCCTCGGTTGGAAAAACAACAGAATCTAAAGTTTAGTTCCTTGCCCCCGAGTGGGGGATAGGGCCGGAGATCAATGCTCGCCAACTGTCCCTATTCTTGGCCAAAGCTGCTGCTGCGGCTCACGATGTAAGTCCCAGTTCAGCGCGTTCCTTCTCCACAGTTCTCCACCATGTTTCCCTTGGCCGTCTTCTTCTTCTTTTTTTACTTGGTGCCCAGGATAATGCGACGTGTGGGTTTCGGTTTGGTGCCATACGCAGAACATGACCTATCCACTTCCATCGCCTTCGTCGCACTTGTGTACTGATCTCTTCGATTCGCGCTCTTCTCCGAATTTCATCACTCGACACACGCATGGGCCAATGGACTTTCAAGATTCTCCTTAGGCATTTTCTAAGAAAAGGTGTCAAGCCTTTTTTCATCCACTTACGGAAACCAGAAAATGACGTCAAGGCAACTACCAAGGAGCGGGATCAGTGAAAGGCAACACACTGTTAAAATATGTCGGCAAAAGAAAACAAGTTAGGGACGGACCATTAGAAAAGTGATGGGGGGGGGGGGGGGTGGGGAATTTTCAGCCTGCACGAATTTTTTTTTTTTCGCTCACTGCTTGTGCAGGAATTTTCTTCTGCACGAATTTTTTTTACTACGTGTGAAAAAGTCACAATTGGACCTTCCTTCTGCAGGAATTTTTTTTTACCTTCTTCTTTGCATGAATTATTTTTCTTGGCATTTTCCCTTGCATGAATTTTTTTTTGTTTTTTTTTCCTCACCCACCCCCCCCGCCCCCCAATCACTTTTCTAATGGTCCGTCCCTTATCTCAGTAAAGAGGTTAGGTAAATCTGGTTGAAGCATTTACCAGTCGAACTCGGCCGATTCTCTAGAGTTTCGGACCGACATTGGGTTATCAATTTCTTCTCATCGATTGATGTTTGGTCGTATTGAAGCTGTTTCTATTTTTCTGTAACAATTTATATATTTTGCGTAAATCAAATATTACTAGATTATAGTAGCTTCAAAGCTTATCGTTATACAATATACGCAAAATCAATATGGCTAAGAGGTTTCAGCGAATTCTATACAAAACTGATTTACATGAAGCTTTCTACACGAAATCTAAATCCTATTTCTACGATTCGCATAATATGTTTCCGCATACAATATGATCCTAACGTTTAACTCTTGATCCCTGGTGTTAAACCTTGAGTCATAAAACGTGATGTTGTTCTATCTTTTAACCTTTTCACTCCCAGCCCACAGTCAAACTCTGAACCACACAGTGTAGTTCTAAGTTAAGACTCTTTCGCCCTCAAAGTCCAACCTTGACCTTTACAATTTGCTCAGAAACAGTTTTCAACACTTGCTACATTATTTATTAACGAATGTCGGGAATTATGGGACCCAGTAAACCTCGTCGACACAATGGCGATGGATCGTGTCGTTGGTCACAAGGAGCGAGGCTCGGAATAACATCGGACAAATCTTCCCACCCTATTCCCAGTATAGAATAAATACTGTTTTGCCGTAAATTTGAGTCGAAGATCTTAATCCTCACTAAGAAAGGATTTTATTGCTTTGTCGAAAGTAATATCGTCATTTCATTGGTTCTGCGTAGCTACGATAGGTGATTGGCTAAGAAATCCCGCGCCATTTTTTCAACCAACCAGAATTCAAACTATAAAAACCAATCACGTTTCTCTCGTAAGCGTTTTCCCGCGCTTATTGCTGCCCACGTGATTTGCTTTGAGTGCTGATTGGTTTAGTTTATTTAACTGTGTACATCTGCCGTGGTTTGATAGAGTAGATTATTTGGCTTGGGTGTAGGACAGTCATATTAAAAATTCTTCCTGAATCAAGCAAGTACCATGAACTAGAGATAAGTGGAAAAGAGACCATAACAAATTTCAAACTGAACTGGATGATAAACGGGGGGAAATGCGCAAAAAGAAATACATCAGTTTAATCCTTTCGACTCCAAGAATATCATACAGTTTTTTTAAATGTTAAGGGGTTCCGAACACCGACCAAGAAACCTAAAGCTTAACATTCCGGGTACGCAAAGTTCGATTAAATCCTCAGTTTTGTTTTTAAGAGTCTTGATTTTAGATTAGCGTGATAAATTTATTCGTAAGCGTTAGAGTTTGCGTGAGAGTGGAGAATTCGCTGGAGGAATAAAGAAGCTATGGACAATGGTCGCTCTTGCAGGGTTTTCATAAGATCATCTTATGGCGTCAGAGCCCAAAACACCACCATGACATTCAAGGTCCTCTTCTTTAATGTCAAACAGAGATGAAATCATCTTTTATCCGCGACTGATTGCCTTTTTCGTACAAAGATCGTAGCTTGATTGCGCTTGGAAGCTCCCTTTTCACAATTTCGTAAAAGTTCTACCCGCAAACGAAAATTTTACTTGTCATAATTCCCGCCTGGGGTTTTTCCGATATGCGTGCCCAGTGGAGTGTGTTTTTACCAGTTTTGGTCGCTGTGAGTCAGGTTTATGGAAGCGTCAAACAGACGAACCCATCGGATTACTCCATGTATGACAATCAGTTCTGTAAGTCTATCGCAACCTCTTTTTGCTTCTATCTCTATAATCTCGCTGCCGTCTTGATGAAGCGCAAGTTATTTGCGCAACAAGTGCAGTACCGAAACCCATCATAACCAAGGCACACCTTCTTTAATTAATCAGTCAATTATAGCTATTGCACTCGGCCACCTACTTAGGAAAAGACTAGAAAAATGTTTTAACCTAAGTAGCATAGATTCTGATTTAAACTTGATGGTGGTCTTAAGCTGGCGACAGTAAACTAATGCTCCACTCACACCAACTAAACATGGTTATTTAAACCAGGTTTTAAAACGTAAAAAAATGCCAACTGAAAACTGAAACACTGCCTTTTACACGGGATTCAAATATTCTTTCACATGTTCTTTCTAAATTTGTAGTCGACAACGTCAGTAAGCAGCTTTTATAATGGAAACAATTTTAAACCGTGTTTAACTAAACAGCATCTAAAAATGTTTAAACTTTGGTGTGAACAGGCCATAACATGGTACGTTTTGCAGAAGCCTCACTCCTTCCTTAATCAATGGATCGACTATTACAAATTTACTTAGCCTCGTATTAAGAGGTAGACTTCTAAATTGCAATGGCTGCTTAGTATAGAGTCTGGTTTTAACTTGATGATGATTCTAAGCTGGTGCCAGTAAACAAAGAGTCACCGAGGCAAGTCTCTGTTTTGCAGATCGGGTTGGTGACTCTGAACTTGACGATGAAGTCACCGACTGCGCGTTAGTAGACCATCAGTTTCGCCACGGATTTATCAGACTCAGGGAATATCTGGAGCGCAGAAGAGGTTGCGGATTGAAAGGTAAGCTAAGAAAAGAAAGCGGGCAAAGGAACGGGGTGGTTACAGAGGGCGGAAAGGGAGATTAACGGGAAATTTTTTGGACGTTTGGTACCTGTTGCGGGTGGAAAAAGTACAAATCTTTCGACGACAATTTTGGACGTGTAGAATCCGCTCTTTTGTTCCTATTACGACAAATCAAGTTCGAAGTACAGGGTTTAAGTTAATTTTGCTAATTGTCTGGAATGCAGCAAAGCAATCCGCTTAAAATTCAAGCTTTAACATTTCTTGACATGGTGTCAAAAAATGTTACCGCATCAGGAATCAGTCAACAGAACAAACAGACCAAACTAAACTGATGTTCCGTTCAAACGTTTTCCAGAAAAATGTGATACTGCATAGTAATGTCCAAAAATAGTGCCGTATAACTGTCAAATTGAATGAAAGCGTTGTTTGAAATGAGTTGAAGACTTCAGAGTCTCAGCATAGAGCCACGAATTCGCTCTCGGTTCTGATTTTAGAATTTTGATGCATAATATTTTTCAAGAAGGAATGTCGTATGATGATACGCAGGAATTGTACCCTACGGTGTCCCTTTCACTCCCACAAGTGATTAAGATAGAATTTCTCATTACCAAAGCAACAAAACATAACACAAACTGATGAGATTTGAGAAAAGAATCGACTCAGGGATAATCAATTGATCCGATAACAAATTCTCCAAGCTAACTTGCAACAAAGTGTATAGCACTTACGTGGGAGAATTGCTTCTTAGATCTTGCGAGTAAAAGGGTTCAATATACTAAACCTGGTTGTAATATAAACCCTGCTGCTGCATAAGTACGTCACTGTATAGTATAGTATAGTATAGTATACTATACTATACTATACAAGGTCGTGACACAAAGAAAGAGCAAGCGTTGTCTGTAAAATTTCTCGCAATCTGATTGGTTTATTCCCCAAAATGAGCGTTGATGATTGGCTATTCCTTTGAGTGACACATTGACGCGAGCAGCGTTGTCTAGACTCTTATGGACAACTGAAAATTAGCCAATCAGATTGCGAGATTAGTTGCAATAGTAGTAAAATTACAAACAAGAAAAAATTTACAAACAAGAGTCCTTCTCATGAGCATCACAATAAAGCATGCGGACCTCTCGGAAAACAGACTTCCGTGTTCAAAAATATTTTTCCTGAAGTTTTCATATCCCAAGGGCTGGACTGGGAGTGTCCATCTCTGCCTCTTATACTCTCTTATATAGGCTTAAAATTGGCAGTCGCACGGTCGGCAGTGGCAAGGTAAAACTGACGAGGGCTTCAAAAAGTTAAGGTTTGAACGCCTGATGTGCGACTATGCTACAGAATTTCTAAAAGTTACAATGTAAATTATGCGAAGTTCAAATTTAGAAATAAAACTCAATGTGTAGTTTAAGTGGACTATCTTTCTCTTCGTTTCTTTGCCTGGACTCTAAGATCATCCATCTTAGTGAATTCTTAGTTCTGAGGTAGAAATTCCGAGCTGTTTTAACAGTGATTTCACGAGCGATCCACATTCACAACATATAGACGCCATTTTGATTTCGTTACTGTCACGTGACTCTCAAAAAAAAAAATGAGGACTACTTCATTTTGGGATGACCCACTAAGAATTCAAGGAAACTGGCCCGACTGGCTATCAAGCGCTGGAGTTAATTTTTAGCCCTGTAACTTGTAGCCACTAAACTACGACTGGTGAGCTAGAAGGCAATGACAGCAACAAAACTTTTATTGCATCGGCAGGAAAACTGAACAACATCGAAGGAATCGCGAAATCAACTGAAGATGATGTGAATAATGATAATATTGAAGAAATTGCCAAGTCAGCTATGGAAGACTTCCACTACACTCCGCCGTCAGTCGCGAAAAAGCCTCCAAAACCAAAAGGCCTTCCTCATGGTATGAAATCTTAATTACCTCCACCAAGGAGGTTATGTTTTCACGCCTGTCTGTTTGTTTGTCTGTCTGTTAATCGTTTTACGCAAAAACTAATCAACGGATTTGCACCAAATTTGGTGGAAAGGTCGCAAATATACCCAGGATCAATCGATTAAAATTTGGGATTTATCCGGATTAAACTCCGGATCTCAGATCCAGATGAGTGTAATATTAGGTGTACATATGTCGCGGGGCGGAGGTATGCGCTCTACCGAGTGCCCTTCTAGTTTATTGAGCGTTCGGAAGGGGTGAAATGAAAATTAGGATTGGCCGGGACTTAAGTCACTGGAACTGGGATTCGGCCACTGGGAATGGAATTTTTTTTTTCGAATTCTGCCATTGGGAATGGGATTGCAGCACTGGAAAGTAGGATTTCGAAACAGAAATGGGCAGGGAAATGGAATTGGTACCCCCACCTCAGGACCCTCTTAACTCACCTGTTGCAGTTAACTTGTAAGAGACTAGGTAGCGTATTACCCATGAAATGTCGTTTAGATTCTTGGTGATTTTAAGCGCGAGTTTGTCCAATAGCGTATAAGAGCTTTCGCGCGGGAGTTAGTGCCATTTTGGCGGGAAAGATGGCACATGTGTGGTCATTTACGACTCGTTCTTCAAAAAAAAAAAGGTGGCAACGGCAAGAACAAGCCTTTTAGAAAGTTTATTTTCACTCCTCTGTAGTCCTATATTAATACAAGCCTCGCAGAGAAAGTTTTCCTGGCCTAATTAAGTTCTTAAATGTTGCTTTGACTCCTCATCTATCATGCCGCCACTTATGATAAGAAAATTGAAACCGCCTCCTCTTTCTATTTTTCTGCAGTGATTAATACCTTCAAGCCGAACAAGTTAACATACGTTCCAAGGATGTATCCTATATCAGGTGCGTGACGCTACGTGTAGCGAAATGTCGACTAACCATCGAGATCAGTTGAAATAAGATTTGGAGAACGACATTATTTTTCGACTGGCTTTGTTTAGCTTACACGCCACATTTTCTATTTACAGTACACCTGAAACCTGCCGTGAAACCGGTTTTTCAAACTGCACTTCAACGCGATAACCCGCCCAGACCCGTTTTACAAGCTGGGGTTCAACGAGGTAGCTTGCAAAGAACGGGTTTGGATGTTACAGTTCAACAAACCAACCCACTGAAACCGGTTTTGCAAGCTCCACTACAACGAGCCAGCCTACAAAGACCGGCTTTACAAGCTACAGTTCAACAAACCAACCCAGTAAAACCGGTTTCTCAAGCGGCAGCTCAACGAGAGATCTCTCCAAGACCTTATCTAAATGAATACCAGCTGAAATCCCAGCATTCAGCGCTATCGTTCAGTGCCAGTCCTTATACAGCAGCAACCTCGCCAGTCTCTTCGGATCACAACGAGGACGAAACTGACAGCATGCAGTCTTATCCAATTGCAAACGCGTTTCGCGATCAATACACGCCTCTTACGTCCAGTTATAGCCCTGAAAACATGCAAGAAGAATCGAAGCATGATCTGCTACGCACGTTTTACCCCGGCCTACCGCTACAGCCTGTACATGACGAAACTGTTGTAAAAGTAGGACAACCACTGTTCAAGCCAAAGAGTGTATTGCAGTCACATGCTAGGATGCAGGCTCCTAAGTTGGTACCAAACAGAGTTTCTAATCTGCTTAAAGACGCGATGAATAATTTTAACAGCTTCGCCGCGAATAGAATTGCCAGTCAGACTGTGCCAGGGGAAAAACGACCCCAGCAGCAAGCCTACAGTAAACCAGTAAACAACCCTGGTACAAGCATTGGTTCTGATCAGAGTTCAATCGACGATAGTCATTTGGATATGCAGGACCCTGATAAAAGCGACAACAGCATTGACCCCCCGGAAACAGAAACCACTGAAACAAACGACGCACTTGTCGATCAAAGTGATCAAAAACTGAGCGCGTTACCTTTAATACAAAGACCTGGGCAGGAGCTTAGACCAAATGGACAAGTTATAAACCAGTTAAACATCGTTTCCTCTCCGACAGCGCAGAAAGTGGCGCCACAAAAAGCAAGCTCGGTTCTTGCAAACCAACAACAGACAGCTCAGGCCAGTTCAGCTTCGGCTGCTGCGGTTGAGGACAGCGGTCCTGTCCACCCCAAGATCAACCTTGATGTCCTCAAAAATAAAATTCTACACAGCACAAATGCCACGTTTCTAAGGCGCATGCTCACACTAATCCGCAAAATCACCCACCACAAAGACTTTCAAAAACTGAATGCGCCTGCGCGCAGCTTTGTTACCCAGGCCAACAAAGCTGTGCAAGCCGTGAGTAGAGCGTACAACGGTGGACTGGGGAACTCACCGAATATTCAAGAATCCGACAACCAGATCTACGGAAGGGACTTTGCATTGACAAAGAAGTTTCAGATTGCAAGAAATCCATATTACCAAAATTACTATCACTACGCACCACAGGCTTACTACAGTAACCTTCAACGTATGAGATATGGCTGGTACAACGGTAATGTACCCTGATAACCAATCAGGTAACAGAACAGTGGACAATGCTATGACGCATGCGCAAGGTGTACGCAAGGGTCCGTTCCTTGGAATGCTGTTTAGTTCCATATTTGGTTCCTACGGCATTTGGTCCCATGCCGTTAAAACTTGACTTGTGTAAACTGCACGGAGTGTGCGACTGCCAAATTCGTACAGTAGCATTGTTAAAGCTAGTGGTAGTTTTAGTTGAGCCTTGGCTGCGAAAATAACAGGTACTTGTAATTTTGGAACGTCCAACCTCTCGTTTCTTGTTGAGAAGGTTAGCCGGACATATTTTTTATCTTGAATCGTCAAAGCCTCTGATTGGCTGGCTTCGCACAGGGAGCAAAAAAATTCATTTCTAAGAATAAACCCAATTTTTGAAATAATTTGTCGCAGATATAGTAATGAAGACAGGCACTACAAGTTCCAGGTCCCATTTCTAACATAACTTTGAGTACCAGGGACACACGCAAGGACAGAGAATTCAAGTTCTCTGCCCCAACCCCACCCCATCTACTATTTAACGTTGTTTCACACGATACACAGTGGTCTAACACATATTTCCCAAAACACTATCGATGGGAGGAGTGGGTTAGGGGAAGGAGACACCTTTTCATATTAGGTGAATTGTTAAATCCCTTGACAGATTTGTCAAGTGCAAGATCGTCGCTTCTTCAAACTCTTTTGCATTGATTAAGGTACGTAATATTTTGCTACTTTAAAAGTATTGTTAAAGTTGATTCAATTGTTGGATCAAAATTCAGTTCAAATTAAAGCCATGTTTTCGCACTCGTGCCTCACGCCTCATAAAATCATACGAGGATCTCTAAACGGAAACAACCGATAGTAACATTTTTCCGATCATTGAAAGTATCTGGGCAACTGTGCACCTACCCCTCCCCTAAGCCAACATTAACGCTAACTTTAACTTATTACAATTTGCTGGGTTAGGGGAGGGGTAGGTGCAAAGTTGCCCAGATACTACTTGCATTGATCCAAATTTTTCTAGCGAGAAAATAAAGCATGGCCAGCTTTAGCAACAGTTTTCAAACGCAATAAATTATTTTGATAGAGTTGACCTGGCTCTTTTTATTCCTTTGTTGGTTTTGAGGTTATGAAACGATCTGTCAGTCAGTTGTACCATCGTAAGGTCAAGCGGTTTCCGGTTTCCTGTCTTAAGACTAAAACCCGAGTGCTAAATTTAGCCAATCATAACAGAGGCATACAGTCCAACGTCAAAGCAAATACGTGCCGTCTGCACCACTCATTTTTCGCAGCGACGCTACCATCATTATCATTTTCAGGGTTTTCGGTAACTTTTGAAAGTACCCGATGTCTAGGCTCAACCAGCGGACGTGAGTACAGAAAGCACGAATGTTAAGAGTTGTCCGTGGTATTGATCCCCCTGGAAATCCTTGAAATTGGACTCTCTGAAATACAATTTCCGGGTTTCCTTGGACGGGAATAGGTTAACCGAGAAAATCATCATTACCATTATCATCACATTATCATTACCATTATCAGTATCACCATTATCATTATCATTATCGTAATTATCATTACCATATTGCTATTCTTATTATTATTATTATTATTATTATTACCATTACCATTATCATTTTCGTTATCGTTACTCCTTATCCTTATCCTTATCATTATCGTTATCATGTTTTCTTATTATTTGGCTGGTGGATTATTGACGAAGAAAAGAATAAATTAAACTCCAAGAAAAGATCATTTGCTTTGGTACTCCTCCCTTTTCACAATTCCCCGCCCTACCCCTATGCGTTTCTTTGACACCTGCACTGGTCACCAACTAAAAGCTGAAATAAATCAACATAAGCTGTGTAGACGAACGCTTCCACTTTTAATCCATTATGTGATCAGAGTTATAAAAAAATTATTCCCCAGAAACAGCTCACGACTTGGCCGATTCGATAGAACAAAAACAAAATATTTTCAACGAACAATGAGGTAAAACTTGATTCGGTGCCGTGTGAAAGCCACTAAATTCACTGTTTTTTTTATTTTATGGCTTTAAAGACATGTTTGCAACATTGCCTGATTGGCACCAGCTTGAGGTGAAATTTCAAAGCAGTTATGATCCAATCAAAGTTCGAATTTTCCCCGCAAGTGTGTAACACGAAGAAACCTCCCATATTCCAATTGGACCTTCACCCTAGGCTGCATAACGTAATTCCATAACACAGGGTGAGATGATAACGCGAAATCCTCCCTACTGTCAGGTCTGACGGCTTAGTTCATATCAGATTCAAAGCAAAAACACACGGATACAAAGATTTTGATTTCAATCGACTGAACGTTTAAGATTTGAGGGCGAATTTAGCTGATCTACGCGCAGTGGTGGCGGAACAAGTCATGGTTCGTTCTACGCTTGCCAGCTACTCCACGCTCGCGCTGATTATCTTGGCAGCCGTTCACAGTAAACCGACTTACAAGAAATCCTCGCACACGGCAATCAAAGAAAAGAGATGGGATTTCTTCATCAGTGAAGATCGTAAGTTCCATAAGTGAGTTGTGTACTTTGATCGAACGATTAACAATTAACTTATTACATAAATCTTGGGTGAGTACGCGCACTATTTTTCGCGCGATAGTAGACACAGACAAAGCGTGGTTTTGCGATCAAAAAACCAGGTATTTGTTCTGTGAAAGGCAAGACATGAAACACAATTAATTGTCTCATCAGAAAGGTTATGAAAGACTGAACACTAAACATTCATTAACGATTCATACTTGTTTTTAATTTGCACCTCTAATATTTTAGGCCAACCTTCTAAATCTTCAATTAGGACTTAATTCTGCACAATCAAAATTACCTTGGGTTAGGTGATACATTGTTTGTTTTTAAATGACGGATCTGATGTCCACTTCCCTCTCTACACAAACTGAGAATTACGTTCTTTATAAAACTGATTTTTTTTGCAGACAAAAATTTTCATTTAAAAGAGCAAGAAGATTAACAGATGATGTGAAGTGTACTCGTTGACTAGTAAATAAAAATATAGTCAACTCAAGAGCAAACAAACAAACAAAAAATGCTGGGACATCTAGGCGACGTCTTTGCGCAGGTAGAAAAACGAAACTTAGTGCCAGACTACAGGACTGTTCAAGAGTTTTCCAAAAAGAAGTAACCCTTTCATTCTCAGTCGAACCTTGAGTCATACAATGTGGTTCTATCTTTTAACTCTTTCACTCCCAGAGTCAAACCTTAAGTCATACAATGTGGATCTATCTTTTAACCCTTTCACTCCCACAGTCAAACCTTGAGTCATACAATGTGGTTCTATCTTTTAACTTTTTCACTCCCACAGTCAAACCTTGAGTCATACAATGTTGTTCTATCTTTTAACTCTTTCACTCCCAGAGTCAAACCTTGAGTCATACAATGTGGATCTATCTTTTAACTCTTTCACTCCCATTGTCAAACCTTGAGTCATACAATGTGGATCTATCTTTTACCTCTTTAACTCCCAGAGTCAAACCTTGAGTCATACAATGTTGTTCTAACTTTTAACCCTTTCACTCCCACAGTCAAACCTTGAGTCATACAATGTGGTTCTATCTTTTAACCCTTTCACTCTCAGAGTCAAACCTTGACTCATACAATGTGGTTCTATCTTTTAACTCTTTCACTCCCAGAGTCAAACCTTGAGTCATACAATGTGGATCTATCTTTTAACTCTTTCACTCCCAGAGTCAAACCTTGAGTCATACAATGTGGATCTATCTTTTAACCCTTTCACTCCCACAGTCAAACCTTGAGTCATACAATGTGGTTCTATCTTTTAACTTTTTCACTCCCACAGTCAAACCTTGAGTCATACAATGTTGTTCTATCTTTTAACTCTTTCACTCCCAGAGTCAAACCTTGAGTCATACAATGTGGATCTATCTTTTAACTCTTTCACTCCCATTGTCAAACCTTGAGTCATACAATGTGGATCTATCTTTTACCTCTTTAACTCCCAGAGTCAAACCTTGAGTCATACAATGTTGTTCTAACTTTTAACCCTTTCACTCCCACAGTCAAACCTTGAGTCATACAATGTGGTTCTATCTTTTAACCCTTTCACTCTCAGAGTCAAACCTTGAGTCATACAATGTGGTTCTATCTTTTAACTCTTTCACTCCCAGAGTCAAACCTTGAGTCATACAATGTGGATCTATCTTTTAACTCTTTCACTCCCAGAGTCAAACCTTGAGTCATACAATGTGGTTCTATCTTTTAACCCTTTCACTCCCACAGTCAAACCTTGAGTCATACAATGTGGATCTATCTTTTAACTCTTTCACTCCCAGAGTCAAACCTTGAGTCATACAATGTTGTTCTAACTTTTAACCCTTTCACTCCCACAGTCAAACCTTGAGTCATACAATGTAGTTCTGTCTTTTAACCCTTTCACTCCTGGAGTCAAACTTTGACTGAGTCATACAATGTAGTTCTAACTCTTAACCGTTTCACTCTCATTGTCAAACATTGAGTGATATAATACGGTCCTAACTTTTAACACTTTGAACTGCTCGACACGAGCTGTTAAGCAAAGACAATGCAATCATTTCACGGAATTGCACGGGCGATGCCTCGGTGGATCATGGGTGTCACTCTGCAGCCTACTCTAATTCACTAAAGAAACCTTCTATATAAATACAGCCATTTATCAATTGTATCATTGTATTTGCTTTAAATCGCCGGAAAACGGCCAGAGCATGAAATGAAAGAATGTTGCCCTAATTATTGTTGTGTGAACCTGTTTTCAAAATTTAAGCAAACATGTTGAAGACGATTCTTTCTGAATATGGAAATGAAAAAAAGTACAGATTAATGTTCATTAACTCGTTCTCGTAGAAAGCAACTGATACCTTAATCCAGTCTGAGCCCGATTAGAAGCTGCGATTTAAGCAAAGGAAAATTCTATACTGTTTGTTTTGAAGGAGATTGTTCCAACTTAACATCGTTTTATTATGGGAGAGTGCTCATCTTAACACCGTAAAAGGAAACATTTTACCAGCTGGTTTTTGAAACAACATATTAGCCCGAGCAGGTACTTCTGGTGTGTAAGTTCTAAACTTTGCCAAGGACCATGCATAATTTATGAGGCTGCCATTTTTCCCGTAACGTAAGGTCGTTTTATTAAGCGCGCGCGCGTTAACGAACCGTACGAAAGAGCGGCCGTTTTCAGGAGTGAAGTTGATTTATCGTTTCGGGCCGTACGGCGTCCAGGAAAAAAATGCGAGTGGGTGTCATACTAGTTCTTGTTGTGCTGATCGCAATCTGTGCTGGTAAAAGCGCGAAAAGCAAAGAGCAAAAGGCGAGTAAAATCAAAACAACTACGAAGACAGATAATCCAAAACACATGGACGCAAAGCACAAGGAACCACATAAGACCAGCAGTAAAAAGCACGATGCAACGAAAAAGGGAAAATCCAAACAGGATGACAAGATGAATCAAACTACTGTGGAAACTAAAGCAAATGATACCAAAGGTAACGCGAGTTAGAATCTTTTCAGTTGTGCCCTGGAAATGTCATTTGCGGTTCCGAGCATTTAAACGAGTTCGAGATGGCGGGTGCAAAACATGAAATCATAGATGAACATAAAGTTTCGAAATTTCAAATCGTTCAAAACGGGGTCGTCACATTCCTTTCTAGTTCAGACTTCAGAGATTTTTGGCTTGCGTTTTTTTTCATTTTCGACAATTATATAAAATAAACACAGACAAGGTTGATGATGTTGTTCGCATAAACAAACAGAAAGGCAGACAACCGGTCGACAATTTTTATGCCCTGGTTCATTTTGAAACAGTGATTTATTAGACTGTATAAGATAATTCAGATACTACGCGCGCTGATTGGTCGAAAACATATGAGTTATTGTGCCGGTAAACCCAGAGAAAAGAGAAACATTTTCTGGTTTTATTTTAAGTTAGTTTATAAAAGCGATAAATCGCAGTTTTTTATGGGTTTACGGGCGTAATAAACCACGCGGGATGTTGGGAGAACGAGAGAAGGGATCATAAATCACGAGCCGCAGCTTTCGACCAATCAGCGCGCGCGTAGTATCTCAGTCATTTTATATAGTCTAATAAATCACTGTTTCAGAATGAACCAGCGCACCAAAATTGTCGACCGGTTGTCTACCTTTCTGTTCGTTTATGTGAAAAACATCAGCAACATCTCTGTGTTTATTTAATCTAATTGTTAAAATGGAAAAAAATATCATGGTACCGATTAATTTTCTTCAAGTCTAGGTTATGTGGATACAAGTTGTCCACAACCCTGCCCAGAGTCGTTTTGCTGCCAAAGCGTTAAATTGAGTATCAAATCTCCTGCGCAAAGACCACAATGCAAACTGCAAATGCGCGTTCAATTAGCATCTTTGTCGTACAAAGTTTTGTCAAAATGATTTAAATGTTCTATTATTTATTACTTTTTGTTCGACCAGGACGATTGAGCTCTTGACACGACTTCGTTGGTCAAGTCTCACTTGGTCTAATGTGATTGAGCAATAAGTCAATCATTCATAATTTATCAAAATAAGAAGAGATCGCATTTCCTTTCTCCATAGCTATACGATATGGCGCCAGTCAGCGTAGAATTTGCTGTAGCTGTCAGACGCAATGAAGGCCTCTGCGCTTCATTCGTTCCCATGCATTGCACTTGCAGGCCATGAATCACCATAGAGATAAAAGTTTTACGGTTGTCATTAGGAACCTGATGTTAACCTAAGGTTAACGACCATATCTAAGGTTGACGACATCAAATCAAAGAATGACCTCAGACCTATTTCCATACTAAACGTACTGTCAAAGGTATTCGAGCGCCTCGTTTTGAAGCAGAAAGCTGACTTCCTTTCTAACTCCACCAATGGTATTCTTAAGGATTCTACGAGTGCTTATAGGAAGGGACATAATACCACCACAGTGCTATTGGCCATGAGAGACGATATTCTCCAAGCCATGCAGGGAGGCGAGGTCACCATGGCAGTGTTAGCTGATTATTCTAAGGCATTTGACACTGTTGCCTACGAGACTGTTTTGAAGAAGATGCACAGTATTGGTTTTTCAAAAGACTAGTATTTGAGATGGCTGATTAGCTACCTGACCGGACGACAACAGTTTGTCCAAATTGATGACAAGGTTTCGGACTATGTAAACGTAAGCTTTGGAGTCCCGCAAGGCTCTATACTTGGGCCAGTGTTGTTCAATATTTATGTCAATGATCTATCAGACAACTTGGATTCCATTAAATGCTATCAATATGCAGATGACACAACTATATACATCCATTAGAAACCTGCTAACTTAAAGTGAGGCCGGAGAGGAAAAATTACAGAAGGCTCTTGATGGTCTTGCTTCTTGGTCATCAAGCTGTAACCTCTCCTTGAATGCCAAGAAAACCAAGGTGGTATTGTTTTCTACCAAACAGCTTTCTTGAGTGTACGAGCTTGACGCCTACCCAACTAATCTGTCAGCAGGAGGTACAAAACTTGAGAGACTTACATCTACCAAGTTGCTGGGGTCAACATTTCAAGAGAACTTAAAATGGAATGAAGACATTCAGTCAAAAATTTCATGTAGTTACTACACTCTTTCTGTCCTCAGAAAGCTTAGAAATCTTGCTCGATTTCATGTAAGAAAACAGTTAGCGGAATGTTTGATCTTGTCAAAGTTATACTATAATGACATTGTATACCATCAACTACCCAATTATCTCTTGCGCCGTCTGCAACGAGTGCAACTTGCTGCTGCCAGTTTTGTCATAAAAAGATATGCGAAAACACCTGACATTATAGACCTTGGCTGGTTGCCCTTTCATGAGAACAGGGATCTTAATCTTTGCAAGACTACTTTCAAAGCCATGTATGATGTAAACTGGCCGGCATATCTCAGGGTCACTGTCCACCATCCAAATGAGGGGTGATGAATGGTCCATTACAATTTTTAACTGCTCGCAAAATTTTACCTTTGCTCGATTTGCTCGCAAAGTTTAAACGAGTGCTCGCTTGCTCGTGCTCCCTAAATTTTTGCAGTTGCTCGTATGCTCGCAAAGCAATTTTTTTACCACTGCTCGTGCTCGCAAAAAAATCGCCTGCTCGTATTGCTCGCGAATGCTCGCAAAGACCATTCGCTACCCCTCAAATAGGACTTTAAGATCATCTGCAGCTATGAACCTGGAGGTGCCAAAACACTCCGGCATATTACAAGACCAGGCGGCCAAAGTTTTTAACAGGTTACCAGTCTCATGTAAGAATTGCACAGAATATAAACAGTTTGTATCTCATTATAAAACGTTTTTATCGACAAGGCAAGGATAAATCTATGATTTCCTCTTTTTATCTATTTATAATTTATATATAATCTATAGTTTTCCAATATTATTTATTTTTCACATCATTATATAAATACATCTTTTAATATTATAGCATTTTGTTTGTATATCGCTTAACTTAGCATAGAAGAGCCATTTTTTATGTGGAATGCTAATAAACCTTTATTATTATTATTATTATTATTATTATTATCATTATTATTATTAGCAGAGCCCCATAACTACCGTGCGAGGATAGAAATTGAGAAAACCATGCGTTTGCGTTTTCATGGTCATCGTGACTAGCGGCATGGCTCGCGGGCGCGTGCGCCCAGCGACGACGACGACGTTGCCCCAACATGGCGGCCATAGTCATCTGGGTTATTTAGGTCTCAAACCGAAACGAGGCTTTGTTTTTTGCGCGCTTTTCGCGGCTTGCCGCGGCTACACAACCTACAGCCAGCAGCCTACAGCAGTCTACAATGTTTTGCTGAAGAAACTGGATTATTCATAGCGGTTTTGGAGGAAAAATTTTCTTCCTACAAGTTTTCAAGCGTTTTTGGAGGGACATAAGCATAAAGCTGAGTTCTTTCTACAAGTTTTCAAGCATTTTTGGAGGGACTGTGTGAGGAGCTCCGCTTTTAGGCTTGCCTAAATCTATTTAATATTATTATTATTATTATTGCCTTTGAATAGAAGTGAGACAGGAGGTGACCTTGCTGGGTTTGCAAGCCTCCCTGCCTTTCATGTGCAAATCATTTTTGTCTACACATAAAGAACAGATAAAGGTTTGTAACAAAACATGGTCACCACTTCTATTCGGAGGCCAGGGTACCAAGTACACAATTGTAAAATGGTCTATTGCGATAATACTAGGAGATAGGCCCGTAATGCGTACGTGTTCCCAAGATTAGGGACGATGAAATTGTTTACAAAAAATTCCAATGCAGTACAATCACTCTGTGCTTAAGGGCTTGGGCACTAGGCACAATAATTGATTTGAAAAAAGAGGGAGAGGGAAGAGAAATCAAAAGCAGCAGTTTACATTTTCTCATGTTTGATGATTTTGGTTTTGTTTTCATAGCCAACCTAACCAAGGAGCTTCCTTCCAACTGCCAGTCCATTGTGAATGACTATTCTAACGGAAAGCTACTAATGTACGAGTACAAAATTGAAATGAGCCGATGCATGAAAAAGGCAAAGGCAGATGCAGGTACGAAAATACTATTAAGAGGGAGAAGTAGCTAAGGAAAAATGCTTTTTATACACCGGCCTTTGTGTTACCAAGCGATGGCTGACGGTCGAATGTCGTAAACTTTACGTGATAGAAGCAACGAAACGGAAAGCGATTCAAAATACTTATCTTAATGATGTCATTGCACACGGTGTTATGTAGCACTGGTCGAACACGAGAAATAGCGTTTGGTTACATATAAAACACTTTTTGCCGGTTTGATCTTGTGTGCAAGGTTTTTGTTTTGAAGGTTTGATATAGCTTCACAATCAAAATAATTTTGACTGAGAAATTCATTTTGGCCTCGTATGAACAGAGACTAAGTAGTACTACCATTAACAACGCTCTAACGTAACCCTTGATAACTATTTCTAACGCACTAACCCAATAACTTACGTAACGCATCAAGCGCTAACAGGTCGTGCCGCTGACGCTGAAGTTAAATCCGCCCTTGAGCGTCCTAGTTACATCGATAACAACACGTTCGAAAGTCAAGCTCAAGCAGAGCAACCGAAGAACAACGTCAGCGAAGATAGAAAGGGGCAAGAGATGAATGAAATGGACGATAGCCAGTATAGCAGTGAAAACGACGAGGGGAATAACAGCGAAAACGATTCTGATAACGATGAAGACTACGATGATTCCGAAGAACGAGGTGATTTCACGGCGTAAGCACGCTAATGAGTTAAGGAGAGTTTAATTAATCAATTAAGTACTCACCCCTAAACTATTTAATCACTACTCTACGCTACAGCATAACTACAACGACAGTTCCCTTCAAATTACTACGTAAGTGTACTTAAGGGATAACGATTTTTTAGTCAATGAAGCACCTAACCCAAGAATCAGCCCCATAATCACTAATGCACGCCACTACGTTAGTACTACCACTACTACTACTACTACCACTACCACTACCGCTAACACAACCACTGCTACTACCACTACCACTACCACTACTACTACCACTACTACTACTACTACCACTACTACTGCCACTACCACTATTACCACTACCACTGCCACTACAACAGCCACTACTGCTACTACCACTACCACTACTACTACTACTACTACTACCACTACCACTACCACTACCGCTACATTTGCACGTTACAAAAAAAAACAAAAAAGGCTCGCTAATAGGATGACGAGTGTTTAATCACTGCAGTACTGACCTTCACAACCAACTCACGCAATACTACCAGCACTGTTAATAGCTCGCAGCAAAAAGTTATACGTACCAAGAGACATGTTGATAAGGAAGTTATCCAGATAAGTGTACACTGTTTGCTCCTGGTAATGAACTCCTGGAAAGGTAAATAAATTCTGTATCAAGTTCATTGTTGACTTGCAGGGGCGTAGCGAGGATTTTTCCAGAGTTGCGCATAATTTTCCAAATCCCCCACCCCCTACCCCCCAAGTCCCAAATCTTTTTCAGGTGACTTGACCAAGGGCGAGGTTACGTTCAAAGCCTAGCGTTTTTAGAGGGTCTGAATGGGTTTTAACGTTTGGTGTTGTGTTTGCTGTTAAATTGGCCAATTTTTTCGTGTGAACTGTTTCTGAAGAAAATACTGTTAAGTGTTTGGAGGATTCTTCTGACATCTTCTGCAATGGTCGGACCTCTTCGAAAATCTTCGACAGTCTTCGGGAATCTTCGGCAACATTCGGAAATCTGCTGAAATAATCCAGAATTGTCTTAAAATGGCCGAAAACTCCTTGATATACTAAACAAAATAATATTGGCCTTTTATGCGCCGTTTTTGCTTCTTTCTGGAAAAAAAATTACTGTTTCATAGAATGTTTTAATGTTAGTGCTAAAATGCTTAAAATTTAACTGTTTCATGTTACAAAGCCAAAAAATAAAGTGCCTGGTGTTAAGGAACGGGTTGTTGTTCAACGTGAAAATGTGATGATATAAATTGTTCATTTGTCACACGATGTAGTCACTGGATGTTGATCGCAACTTTTCGACTGCTTACTGCTAGTCTTCGTCAGACGATGGGGTTGACTGATTCCGGCTCACCATTATGTAGCTGAGTGGTCTGCTCTGATGTCTAAAGTGTTTAGTCTTATCGAGGTACCCCCATTCAGACCCTCTTTTAACTGTTTATGAAATGACAACCAAGTTGTAAGAAATTTTGTCGCCTTTTTTGGTCTTCCTTTTTTATTTTGTTTTCCTTCTACTTTCGACTCAAGCACGCATGTGCGTTTCGCGCGTACAGGTAGCTTCACCCCTGACTTGTATAACCAAGACTCGTAATATGAATGACTACCCACCCCCCCCCCCCCCCACCCCCGGCTCACAACTGAGTTCAGAGGCTTACTTACTGACGTGTATATTCCGGATCAATGTAAGTATCTGTGAAACTGTGCACTTACACCCTCCCCTAACCCAACAAGTTATAGTAAAGTATAATGAAGTTAATTTTGTGTAGGGGAGGGTTAGGTGCACAGTTGTCCAGATACTTACATCGATTATGAATTCCCCTGTAGAGAAAAAGACCCTAGTCCCTATCACTGGTTACCAGGCTCCTAACGCTGCACCGGTTCAACCGCTGAGCATGCCGGGACAGCAGGCAGCAACATTTTACCCTAACTCAGGTGAGATTTTTATGTCTTGGTCACTCAAGTATTGTTTTACCAACAAAGATGAGTAACATTGCATTATCTTCTTTTTCTCAGCCCAGGCCCTATACAACCCGGCCCCCATACAAGGCCAGGTCCCGGATCAGTCTCAAGCTGCGTTCGTTACCAGTCCGATGAACCAGTACCCAGCTAACCCTGCTCCATATCAACCTGTCAGTCCAAATATGGGTATGAATGCTGTAGCCCGTACTAGCGTTCCAGAGAATCCACAGGTCAGGATATTTGATTCATAGACCCGTCACGTTTTAAGCTTTTAATTTGTACAACAAACAAAATGACACTGACACCCCCCTGAGGCAGAAGGACTAAGTTTATTCACGTAAAAAAATTATTCACTTGGTGTATTGTTTATATCATTCAGCCTCAGCCTCTCGCGTCTCAGGCGAACGCAGTTTTCGACCAATGGCGTGCGAGCAGCTTTGGTACCGCAGCGAATGAGAAAAAGGACGAAACACCAAGCGTGCCAAACACTCCTGGTAATGATCAGTTTGCGGAATTTATGAAACTGCAGTCCAGCGGCAACACTGTGGAAGCCGCAGCTCCGAGCCAGCAGGCCACCATGCCAGCAGCTACTGCTGCCCAACAGAGGGGTACAATTCAACAGCAACCAAATATGTTTAACACTCAGCCACAGCTCCCAAACGCTGTTCCAGCCCAAAGTCAGGCTTTCTTCATGCAGCCGCAGACCGTCAACACTGCCCCTGTCCAAGGACAAACGTTCTACCCACAGCACGTAAAGCGGTCGACTCCTGAAGAGAATGGTGACTTTCCTGAAAATCCATAACTTTGGAACCGGAATATAAATCTAAGTACATCTGAGGAGTTGCGTCATATTTTCATGGGCAATTAGATGCATTGTTATAAATGGCTCACTTTGGGGAGTATGTTAACACCAGAAGCATTCTTGTTGAAGAACATGACTTGTGAAATAAGTTCCGCTAATACCAGCGACAAATTATGCAGTGAAGCACTCCCTTACATGTGCCCTCAAGTCACCACGTGTCACACTGTCATTGGTGGAAAAAAACACCAATCACTCGTCAGTAACACACGTAATAAAGGTTGAAGTTTTCTTTTTACTTGTCGTCTGTTTACACACACACAATTAATAATTAATAATTAACAAGAGAAAATGAGGTAAGAGAACGCATCTTCCATACTGGGTTCTCTTACTATGATAAGGGGACAGAATCTGTTTTTAGATCCGGAAACTATTTTTTACTGACCAATGGTTGATGTCCTTCTCATCACGTGGCTGTAAATGCGCCACATGGAAACCGCGCAGCCATGGAAAGAGATATAAACAGATTCCGCGCTAAAAAAAGATTCTGTCCCCTTATCATACCAGAAGGGGTTATGTTCTCTTTCCTCATTTTCTCTTGTAATTAATTAATACAAGTATTCGATTGCCCCGCAAACAGCCGAAGAGCTAATTGCGGCGGGGCAATAAGGGTGAGTAAAATTGACAATAAAAGTTAAGTGCATCGATCGGGTTTGATCAACTAATTATACAACTACCTCTAAATCCAATATTGGACAGTTGCCAATATTGGATTTAGAGGTAGCTATATAATTAACAAATAACAGGACTCCGTGCTTGTCCAATTAAGAAAATGTTGGATTCGAAAATTCCTTGGAACACCAAATTGGACTCGACCTGCGGCCTGGTCCAATTTTGGTGTCCCTCTGAATTTTCTCATCCAATTTTTTCTTAATTGGACAGCATGGAGTCCTATTCTATTACTAAAATAAACTTACAAAGCTAAAACACAACTTATATTGGCTTATGCAAATTACGTGTATACTTACAGATTATTGTTTGCAATTTTAGTAAACTTAGATCTAGAATAGTGAGAATCATGATAGTAAGAGGTATTAGCACGCGCCTATTTTGTCGATAATCCTGGGGATTTGAATGTAGTCATCTCCCTTTAATAGAATATGGAAAAGCAGTTTGCGAACAACGTTCTTGAATGTACTCTCTGGTCAGCTCTATTAGCTCGGGCGTGGTATCTCATTCCACAGTTTAACTCCAACTCGAGAAAAGGAATTATTTGTATTTCTAATCAAGAACTTTTGACACACAAACTTTCCGGCAGTAAATATATGTATTTTTACCGGGTGGTAGGCCCGTATGGGAAAAACTGTGCCCGAGGTCACGAGTACGGCCATACTCACGACCAAGGGCACAGTTTTTTCCCTATACGGACCGACCTTGCCAGGTAAATAACATTTATTTTTTTTGGATGTCTCCTTTTCAAAGAAAGAAAAGAGATAGGAAATTGCTTCAGCGGGGAAAAAATCCGGCCCCTGGGCCGTACCGTGCGCTTGATTAGCCAATCAAATTCAAGGATTTAGGATTTCGGCCCGCTCAGATGCTTGAGAGAAAAATAAGATCTTGTATTATATGACTGGATACAAGACGTTTTGTGAAAAAAAAAATTAATAGATTAGCTGGTGCGTTTTTATTGTTAACATCGTGTATGAGAGATGATTCAGATTGCATGGTCATGATCGGTCATACTTGTCTGCAAAGTACAGCTAACGAAGTGCCTTCTTCTGTAGAAGTAAGATTTTATTGAGATAGGTCTTGCATGCTTGACCCCAGACAGCAAGATCGTAAGTTGAGTACGGTTGAATCAGTGGCTTGTCGAAATTCAGTAGTATTGATCGAGGAACAAAATGTCGTAGCTTAGCGAGCAGTCCGATGTTGCTACTAACGTTTGACGAAATGGAGTCAATATGGTGTTTCCAGGAGAGATTCTTATCAATTTTCACGTCGACATATTTTATAAAACCTTTACCTTTAAGGTCGACATATCTATTAAGTTCATTATCAAATATGCGAAGTCTGGGTTGGAGGGAAAGTCGTTTTTGGTTAGGACGGAAGATTACAAAGTTTGATTTGTTGATATTAAGAGTCAGTTTATGGAACTCAAATCGGAACAAGAACACACTAAGGGACTTTCAGCGAGAGGGTTCCCTTTATGTACGATTGTCAGTAGTTTGCACGCCTGGTTTCCACGGTAGTTTGCTTCCTAGATAGGCCATCACAACCGCGTTTTAGTAGCTAGTAAGACAATGTGAGTGTTTCTGGCCAATAGAAGAGGGTTTTGAGTGATTTGTGAGAAGATCCGTAAACCATCCAGTCCCACCCACTGCGTATAACTTTTGTCCGGTCGTGCCTACGAATTTTTTCGTGTTGTTCTCGGAAGTCTCGACAAAGGACGAAAGCGCGCGAACGAAGACTCGACGAATTCGCTCGGGAAGGACTGGATTTGCTGTGTAATCGACGGTATAACGAGATTCGACGCTTTTTTTCTTTGTTTTATTTCATAATAGACACTACAACAAGAAAGATAATTGATTTCTTGAGCTACAAGAAAAAACCTGAGAAATAAACTTAAGTTCAGAAACATTTGAGTGATTTCTGGAAATCACTTGAACTACTCTGGATCCACCCCCGCCGTTTACAATTTGGATAAACTGCGGGTTCTTCTTGCAACGGTGTATGCTGATCTCTATGGTAATTTTTTGTATGCCATTTTTTTTCGCCACGTCGTGTAGGCCGGGGTTTTCGGTCAAGTAATTCTTAAACTTGGAAATCAATCTTCCAGTGCGATCGCCTTCCAACATAAATCTTCAGCGATGAAAAGCTTTCTCTGCTGCCAGGTTATACAAACAACCTCTTGCATCAAGCAATTACTGTTCTCTCGTAGCCTTATTGGATCCTTCACCCTCCCTTTCTTCCTCTGCAATCGACTTGATTATTTTTGTTAACTTGAAACAACTAACGAAAATACCACGAAAAGAAAGAACAAGGAGGCGACTTCTCAAACTTTTGGATCTGTCACATCGTGGTATGAAAGAAATCGTGATCTTGCAGTGTTTTTAACCATCAAACCTTGACACGTCATTTACTGTGTCAAATATTAAACGCATCCATGTGATCCATTAACCATGTTTGATAAACAACTCTAGATGACTATGAAACACGAGTAGCGTGGAGAACAGGGTTTACGCAACGGTCCGCGCAAAAACTGGCCAGAAGAACTATAGGCTGCTGCAATAGCGGCAGTTAGGTTTCAGGCGCTAATTTCTCTCAGGAAATTAATCCTGAAAGATCTGATTGGCCCATACGCGGAAAGCGCGAATTTTGAACTTTAATGAATTAAGATAGCTTGCTAACCACTCAAACTACTTTTTATTTCGGCTACGAATTCGATACATAAAATGTAACATATCTAAAATTCGGACAATTGGTATGCGTCAAAAGAAAGTTACACTAATATCAACTAACATTGCGATTAGTTCAGAAATACTTTAATCAGAAACCTTGAGAAACACACTTCCTCCGGCGTTCACAAAGGAACGGTCAACTTGTGATCCAAACCAGCAACAAATCATGTGGATATTGGGAACGCGCGCCCCACAATCGCGCGAAATAACACCAACTGCAACAAAACAAATACATAAAGTACCCAGCTGCAAACGTTAAGTGTGTTTCAAAACAAGTCTTCTGGGGCATCGACGTCTGAAATATTGTCGTCAAAAAACAATCGCCTTCCACCGTGTCGGCTTCCAGGTCGAGTCCATTTCCGAGCCGTGGGAAGGTCTTTGATAAATATAGTAATTCTCTGTACTCCAAATCGATTCCTCTTGCACAAATTTCTTGCAGACTATTCAGTGAGCAGGGAGAAACGATAACGAGAACCCTGAACTGTTCATTATACGAAATGTTTTAAGCTTGTCAAGAATCGAAGTAACGGTTTAACTTTGAACATCGCTTGTTCCGTAGGCAGGAGCATTTGGAAAGTCAATACTGTTCTCACTTGCACAACGCATTATTGTTCACTGACTGGAGAGTACTGGATGCTTCCCCCAATAGTAACAGTATAAGGGTATTCTATATTTGTCTTGAACTCCGTCGCTGGGGTATCATTCGATGGTAGTTCAGGCGAAAACAAGCTGTATCTGCCGCTAAGCGCATCCAACCTGGGATTTTAACCCAGACCACTATGAGAAGAATCCCACTGTGTGTACTGCTGGATTTCACATGAGCAGAACCGCAGGGTATCAGCCGCCAAAATCAAAACACTTGACGACAGAAACCAATGGAAGAAGGGCTACTTCGATTCGATAGCATTTCAGGTGGCCATGTAACAACGAATAACGCGAGCACCCTTTCACGCTTGTGATTTCTTTGTCCTTTTGGCGCAGCCCGTAATTAAGGGTCGAGCAGAGCGCACAAATCGGTCATATTTCTTAAGCATGACAAAAGTGGTTTACACGCATGCGCACTCTCAAAATTCCCTGCTTTGCTTAAGCTTGGAATGGATCTACCAGAAATTCAACCTCCACCTTTTGAGAGCTCATAAGCCCTCCATCCTAGTCTTCATTTTCACTTTTCAACTTAGGTTCAAGTATTCTTGGTGTTAAGAAACGTGACGAAAACAGAATACTCAAATTCCGATATCAACCTTCCCGACCCAACATTTGTTTGGGAAGGGAATTTTTTTTATTTTACTAATTTCGCCACCAAACAAACCCGCTATCCTACCTAGTCGTCCTGGTTTCCCTATTTTCCTCTGTAACAGCCAGGAAAAGTAGCGGTATGAATCCTTTATCACACACATCAAGCGCACACTAACTAGTGAAAAGAAGAGGAAGCTCAGAAATACGCCTCAGGTGAAAGACGCTATTAGCGGAGCTCCACAGCGGCTCGAAGAGCCGCAGAGCGGAGCCCCATAACTACCGTGCGAGGATAGAAATTGAGAAAACCATGCGTTTGAGTTTTCATGGTCATCGTGGCTAGCGGCATGGCTCGCGGGCGCGTGCGCCTAGCGACGACGACGACGTTGCCCCAACATGGCGGCCATAGTCATCCGGGATATTTAGGTCTTAAACCGAAACGAGGCTTTGTTTTTCGCGCGCTTTTCGCGGCTTGCCGCGGCTACACAACCTACAGCCAGCAGTCTACAATGTTTTTCTGAAGAAACGGATTATTCATAGCGGTTTCGGAGGAAAAATTTTCTTCCTACAAGTTTTCAAGCGTTTTTGGAGGGACATAAGCATAAAGCCGAGTTCTTTCTACAAGTTTTCAAGCATTTTTGGAGGGACTGTGTGAGGAGCTCCGCTTTTAGGTTTGCCTAAATCTATTTAATACCAATTAACCGAACAGAACCACCTTTGATGCTACTGTCAGATCTAGTACACAGCCCCTCTGCTTAGAATCGTATTCTACAAGGAAAAGCGGGATGGGTGGCGGGGGGGTAAAGTTGGAACAGTGGTATTAGAGTAATACACCGCCCGGTTAGCTCAGTTGGTAGAGCGCCGGCCTGTCAAGCGGGAGGTCGTGAGTTCAAACCTCGGCCGGACCAAGACTCAAGATCTTAAAATAACTGAGGAGAATCTGCTGCCTTTGTTATGACATCTCCAAATTGGTTAGACATTCTAGTCTTCTCGGATAAGGACAAAAAACTGTAGGCCCCGTCTCACAGCGTTGTTCTTATGGGATGTTAAAGATCCCACAACACTGTTCGAAAAGAGTAGGGGACGTAGACCCCGATGGTGAGGTCGACATCTGTAAAAGTTTGATTATAATTAATTAAATTGATGTTAAGCGCCTTTGAACGTATCCATATGGAAAAGAGCGCTATACTAATTCATTATCATCATCATCATCATCATCACAGAGTAACGAACTCGACCGGGGGCACCCAACGTTTATCTGCCAATCACAAGACGAGTGAAGACCAAAAGAAACGAAGTTCGTTCCTTTTTGGACCAATAATAATGAGTGTCGAATTTGACTGGGAATTGATGTGAAAGTGGATTGCAAAGCTTCCCTCGAAGAGAAGTAATGGAATTTATTACATGACTAGCTCCGTGAGCGGGCAAGATGAACCGAATCTCGCGCTGTGACTGGCTACCCGAGCGGGCAATATGGAGCTATCTTGCCCGCTCGGGATAAGGGCTTTGTCCCGCAAGGAAAATTCATCCGAGGCGAAAGCCGGTTTACCAAAATTTTCTTTCTTAGTTTTTCCCTGAAATATCTTTTCCGTGACAGTTAAAGATTTCCTGTGGTTTGTGTATCGATGGAGCTGGAAAACGAGAAAACTTGATTTTTGCATGTAACGGGCTTCCTTTTCAGTCCTTGAAAATAAACACGTACACGGATCATTTTTTGGTGTTTTATCCCATATATTAAATCCTTTATTGACCAAGCTTGTTCGGTCAAGATGGCTGGATATTGGCCTCGGTTCTTTTTTTGCGTGTTTATGGACCTCGACTTCGTCTCGGTCCATAAAAACGCAAAAAAAGAGAACTTAGCCAATATCCAGCCATCTTGACCGAACAAGCTTGGTCAATAACCCATATATAATGCACTTTTTCGTGTAGAAAAGATGAGAATAACTCTGTTCGAATTGATGTCAAAGGTTGTGAAAACTTTATCGGCCTCCAAAATTGAAGCTGGTCATAAACTCCGTTTTGTCGACCTTCGCGTCAACGGGTGGCGATCCGTTATTCTTGACCGATCAGTGATCAATTTGAAGTTATTTATTTAGTACCTCGTTGTCTCCACTGTCGTGACCAAATACTGGTATTTAGTCCGTTTTGTCTCCAACACTGTAGTCATTCGAAGAAAAAAATATTTTACATCAAGTCCGTTGAGCCCTTAACTAACAATCACGACCGTCGAGTTGTTTGATTAACATATTTGTCATGCACGGTTTGTCTTCAAAATTCGCTGCATTTACACGGAAATGTATTTGTGTTAGTCTGTTTCGTCCTCGAAATTCACGTGAGCCACTCGGTGAAGATAAATCAAATTTGCGTGTTTAGTCTGTTTCATCCGCAATCAGGTACATGTATTTGTGTTTGGTCCATTCTAGTCTTGTTAAATTCCTACCCCCTTTCAGTAAATATTTATTAGCCTCTCCGTTGATGGAAAAGACAACTTTTCGCGGTAAGTCCCTCATTAGCGATTGGTCCGAAACTGGAACGAACTACGATTCTTTGTTCTTAACTCGTTTTGTGATTGGCAGTAAACGTTGGGCGGCCCCGGTTGAGTTCGTTACACTGTAACGAGATGGCTCATAGAGAGAACCCTGACCACGGAAGACATCTTATCCTCTCCTACTTTGCTTCCTAGCCACCAACAAAGTTACCATTGAATGACCTTAACATTTGGCCAATATCTGCTGGCGGGTAAGATGAAGCAAATTCCGAGTTCTGATTGGCTACCCGAGCATGTAAGAGGGGCCTATCATGCCCGCTCGGGATTTCCCGCTTTGTCCCGCGAAACAAAATCGCCATATAATAAATGCTTTAGTAATCAAGCTTGTTCGGTCAATATGGTTGGATATTGGCCTCATTCCGTTTTTGTTTCGTTAAATAAATACGCTAAAATGAACTCAGCCATGATGCAGCCTGCTCGACCTCACTGTTGGTTTATGATGCATGTGCAAAATCAAATCCACATTTGGAATGTCACGTGACCTTAAGAATGTCAGTGTCAACCACGAGTATACGGCACAAACAGAAGTCGAGGGGGCAAACTTAGAGACGATTTTTTAAACTCATAGCTGTAAGTTAATTTTTACTCAAACAAGGGGACACTTAAGACAGAAACAAAAATTTACAGAACCACTAGCCTCACTGAATTTTTCACGTAACATGACAACAAAAACACTTCTTTGGACATTCGTCCTTTTCGGAAATTTAAAGGCGATTTGTTACCCCATCTCGAAAGACAGGTAAAAACGCACATGCAACCGGGCATTATAATTCAGAATTTACCTCGATTCAGCATCCCTTAGTCTTTCTTCATTTTTGGTCTGGCCAACCGACTTTCACGGAAAGGGTGTGTTGACAAACAAACCTCTTATGATGGTCCAAACGACACGAGCAAAAGGTGAAGCATAAAAGCGGGGTGCTTATAGATAGTTAACCGGATGGGTTCCACTTTTTCCTTACTTGCAGCTCATAGCTGAATTGCGGAGGAACCAGAGGGTGATATTGGACATCAGCATATAGAAGGCGCCTCTGGCAGCCGCCTCAGTCCATAAATGATCCCAACTTACCCGCCCAGACCAATGGCGGTGAAAGTCAGCTACACCATGACATCAGGAACACGTCCTACTCTTTTCGAACCATGCCACAAGTTATTTTACGTCCTACAAATTCTTAGGTACATGTTGAGTGAATGGACTACTTTGCTGGAAATTCATCACTTTGTCTAAAATCTTGCTAAGTGACTTACTAACATGCAAGACAGGTGGAACTCAAACTGAATCAGTGCCCATGATTGACAGAATCATCACTGTATGTGCTGCACTCATTTTATTGATGTCCAGGCATTGTGCCTCTTGACTGAACTTTTTTTTAAGAAAATATATTAAAGAGTAGAAGCATTGTTGAATTAAAATATTGAAGTGCAAGGCCATGTGAACAGATCATCTCAAACTTTATGAGAGGTCACTAAGGGCTTTACTCCATCCACCCTTCAGTTATTGCAAGTCTAACGTCGTATAATAACCATTGAATTGAATTGTTTCCGAGTAAAGAATGTGTCATATACAAAGAAATTCAAGTGGTAGGGAAAAGGTTCATGCAACCTCTTTTCAGACACTGAAATGAGGTCGCAATTTAAGAACAAGAAGTCATGTTGCATGGACTTTGCCCATGCACAAGTCCTGTTGCAAACATCCCCCAGTTTGCTGCCATTGGTTTGTTGCTGAACTGGCATGGTTCTAATTCTGTTTAAGTTTAGACCATACAAATTCTGTAAAAGTTCCTGTAGCTCTTGAATTATGACTGGTTTCATAAGACTGTCCAGTAACCACAATTCACCGGGGGAGGCATCAAATCAAGGTAACGCACACCCAGTGATAGTCAGTACACAGAAGTTTTAAAAATAAACTCTGATGTCATGTGTCAACCTGCCTGACAGGACCCAGTGTTGATCTCTGAAACCCTTCAATATTTGGATTAATCTTTTGCAACAGTAGCTGTGCTTCATGGATAACTGAGCAATCCAGCCATCCACTTGGTGAAGCTATGAGGTCAACCTCGGCTTGACCAAGTTTGCCAAGAGAAGTGTGTGTTATTGGATGTTTTGCCGGTTTTTTGTTTTTTTTTTTTTTGAAAGGTCACCTCAGCCGACTAGGTTGAGTCAAATTTTCGTTGTTTCATGTTCCTTCAACCTTTACACCATTGTAAACCTTAAACAATTCCGGGTATGTTAGCTGTCGATACTTTTTACCGAAAAGATCATTCATTGTTGGTATTGAGCAGCTTTAGAGGACATAACTTTGTAAATACTCAAGAATTAGACCGAGTACCATGGGTTTGCTTTCACCACGTTTTTCTCTGCTACTGTAGGTAGTGGAATTTTCTTTCCAGAACCAGCATAGATTGCAGAATAAGCCTTTAAGTAGTTGATCGGAATTCGGAACTCCGGGCTTAAGAAAATATATTTTCGAATGCAAGTCAGGTGGCATTTCCTTGGCCGATGTAAAGTTTATATTCCGCACCACTGACTACTCCTCGTGGTCTATGTACGCGGGAAGCCACGAGCATTTAAATAGTGTACACGCGAGTTGTCCATTTATCTTCGTCCATGCTTCCAAGTAAAACAAAACGCTTGCGATATGTGAACGATTCCGCTAACCGGGCCTTGCAACCTGGGCAACGAGCACATGTAACTGTTCTTTCGCTTCCCTTAATAATCCAGAAAGGGATGAACGAGTTATTCATTCTTAACGAATGTCTTAGCTTGGCTAACACAACCAAGTAGTTGGCGATTATGTGACCTTTTCAGCTGGTAAACATTCCCGAGACAATCTGATTACAAGCTTTGGAAAGCTTCAAATTGTTGTTGGGTATAGAAGCTCGTCTCCAACACCAAAAAAGATTTGTGGAATCCACACGAGGCAGGCAGTCTGGGTGAAACTCCTTACTTCCCCCCACGCGATCGACCGACTCCAATCGCCGAAACTCTTTTCCAAATGACGTTGTTTAACTAGTAGCGCCAGCTTCTGGAGGAACTCAGAGGAGGAGGAGAGCTAATTTCATCGGCATTTCCACTGAACTTTGAGATGCTGAACTATACATTTTAACCAAGGTCGAGATTATAGATCTCTCTCGTTTGCAGACAATAGCAAGTTATGCACAAATATGGCGACCGGAAATGACGTAACGTCGCGTTAAAACGTTCTGTACATACTGTACTTTCCAACTACAACCGTCTGCCTATCACAACAATGTTTACAATAAACCAGGCGCACACACGAACCAGAAAGACAATAAAATAAATCAAATTTCGTGGGAGGAAAAGCAGCACGCGACAGGAGTTTTCACTTTAAGCTCAAAATATACTGCAACCATATATAGCACCAACATCGCCAAACAGAAACCTGCACATAATTCAAGTTGGCCAGCCCCTTGAATACTGCTTAGTGCCGTTTTTGTCACTAACTGCATTTTTCTGTAGCACTGAAATATGACCAAGCCTCCAAGAGAACAGAAAAAAAAATTACTGACCCTGTCCTCCAAGAGAATGACGCCCATAAAGAATAACGACATAACACCTACCATGTCCACAGGCATCAACTTGGCATAGGCCACAATTGGCTACGGAACACCATCTGTCCATTGCACTTCACAAACAATGCTGGCTTACATTGCGGGAGAATAGCCAAAGGCGTTGGTCGCTTGGGTAGATCGGAAGTGTTGCCCCCCACTTCACCCTTAAAGTCCCACTAGTGACTAACATCCAATTTCTCATTACAATATTCAGTGTTTATCAACCATTCAGGTTATGAGAATAACGAAAATGATCGACAAAGTTGTTTTGATATCGTGACAAATTCTCCTTACTAAACCCATAATACATGAGAGCAGTTAGGAGAAAATGAATATTGATATGGGGGTTTAATACAAAGTTGAGTAAGAACCCAACTGGACTCGTCTTTCCAACTGCCAGGTTCGTTTGCCTCTCATGGACTTCTATATGGCGCGTTTGTCCATATTAAGCCGTATACGTTTTACATCCACTTTGTCCTGCAACGGACCCAAGTGTTCGCGAGATTACATACATGCTAATACGGCCGGCAACTCATCAATTTGACTTCACTGCAGATGGTTGGATTTAAGGATTCTTAGCGGTTGTTTGTCAAATTTAATAATCCAGGTGCAGGCAGTTCTAAACAGAATTGTTCAGTCAGTAGCAGAGCGAGTTCAATGTTTTTAGCTGGTTGTATTTTGGTCCGTGTCGAACCTTGTGATTGGCTGTTTGTTACTCAAGTTTTTTGACTTCGACGATAGGTCGTTTGTGCAAGTCATGGACTGGTCAGCACCGGTTCAGTGACGTTCCAACTCTTGATTATTATTAGGTAATGCAAGTCGGCAATTTGGTTCAACTCGACTATTGCTTTGCACGGTGCACCTTGGGGCGACCATTAAATTGTTGCAAACCAAAGGTGTAAGTGCGTGAAAGGACCCAAAGAGGTCCGTTTCCTCCTGCCCAATGTCACCCACAACCAATAAGCTATCACGGCCTATTCACTACCATTAATCCCCGTTAAACCCAGCTTCATAACGTTAATTCTACTCTATACCAACTTAACAAGCCCTGTCACTTGCCAGGACAAATTCAATAATTTTGATGCTGGATATACGAACTGAATTGACCTTGAAAATAAGGAATTGTTTGCTCTCACGTTTCCCGAAAATGGCTCTTCCATTCCTGCTGATGCTTGAGGCATGAATGCAGGAAACAGTGGATTTACTATTGAGAATCCGCCCACCAAAGGGCGAGTATGCTGGCAAAGATATCTGTTTCAGTGCTGGAAATAGTTCGAGTAAGACCTGCTTCTTTTTTCCAAGCCTTTTGGTTCACCAATAAGCAATACAAGTCACCTGAATTCTGGTACGTCAATCAAGTGGTATTCAGTTATCAATAACAGCAATGGATAACTGGATAACTCTTGAACACTCAAAAATAAGAGCAGTTCCGTTTAAGGACAGTACCTGTTAATATAGCACACTTACCAAACAAAGGAAAAAGTTAAGACCAATCATGGTGTATTTAGTCGTCATGTTTGTCCAAACATTTTCAAATATTTAGTAGGGCAGTATAATTTGAAAGTTATTTCCAGCACTGCCAATGGATGCATATGTCAAGCTGCATTCACGTATACCAAACCGATCACAACTCTTATTTCCTTTTAAAATATGTTACTTCCAGGACACAGCTCAAAATTGGACTTTTAATAACGTACAACAGCAGCATCGTTCCTATATGTAATAAACGAAATACTAAAAAAATGTTTTGACTACTATGCTGCTAAATCTGGTCCGGCTACCCAAATGAATATAATTCTAGGTTTATAAAACAAAAGCCGATATCAGCAAAGCACATTGGGCATCTCTACTTGAAACATCAAACCACTGAACTTCATAAGCTGAGGATTTCATTCATCGCACACATTTCAGGACAGCAGACTGAATTTATCTCTTCTAACAAGGACCTCAATCGAGACATCAACTCAAAATAGACACTGAGACGGGAACACAGTTGTTTCATGGAGTACAGATCGATCAGACTACCAGTCACGGCCTTTTGTGAGAATGGACAAACAGAACATCGACGTGTTAGGACAACAATCATACCCACCACCGATCCCAAAGGCACTGATTATTATATATACACAGAGGTCATAAGGTCATTTCTTGTCATTTTTCAACTGCAAGCGTTCCTCAAATGTTCTTTATCTCAAGCCGTCATTATTGGGTCAAAAATACCACTCGTTTTTTCATTAACTTACATACACTGTAATTTGGCAGTGTGAATACAATACTTGTTTTTCGTGAACAATACAATGAAATTGACTCTGACGCAAACGGCCAACTGAACAAGGAACATATTGCAACGAGCATACCTTGCAAATACACTGCAAACCTTATTGAGTCTGTATGCTATATGCATCAGCTTTTGGAAATTCAATGGCAGAGCTAAACAAATGTATACTGGTGTTTCACTTGACAATGCAAATTGAACAATTGGATCATTGTAAGTATCTGGGAAACTGTGCACCTACCCCTCCCCAATCCCACATCAACGCTGAGTTTTAAACTTACTACAACTTGTTGGGTTAGGGGAGGGGGTAGGTGCACAGTTACCCAGATACTTACATCTGAAGAATTCAAGGAGCTTTACATTCCCTGAGTTTGTATTTCTGAGCATCTCTTTCTTAAAAGATAGGTGACTGTGATGCAATTACGGAGCAAAAAGACAAGAACTGCATAGAACCAGCCATTGCTCAATAATTCCTTGGCAAGCACACAGGAAACATTAAAGACATATTGCAATGTTCTTTAATTTTCAGTATGGGCAGTATTAGTGTGCATGTTGGTCTCCAAATGGTGTAGCATACCATACCATACTTATCAAATTCCTCTTAACTATAACACATGTGACTACAGTACTGGTCTCAAGCTTTATAACAACATTTTCATTGGCAGAGCACTTTGCATTCCACCAACTGTCTTGCAAAAAAAAAAACTGACCTATGAGGTAGTGATCAGTTTGTGTGACACAACATGGGAGATGCTCAACAGAGAGGGAAATTGGAAGACGGCAATACACAATAATTTATTAACCCTTAACACCCTAAGAGTGACTATGGAGTTAACTCTGGCTAACGCCAGACAATTTTACTCGTAACAGGGAGACCCCTTAGGGCTTACATGGTTGAGTATTGGGAATAAGGAAGGCCACACACATCTGAAGGCATAGCCCCACTGTTTACCCTTCTCGTTCATATTGCAAAGAACAGGGACACACCCTCTTAAAAAGCAACATTACCCAGAAATCAGATTTATGAAATACACAGAAATACTGAAGAGAAAGAAAGCAATGATGGTTGTCTTTGAACTCCGCAAACAGAGGCAAAACTATGCTGGTGACAAACTGGTAAAAGCATGTAGCATATTTTAAAATAACAGGAATACAAACACGTAATTTGCAGCAAAGGATCAATGTAAAAAGGTCCCCCACTAAAAAAAGAGTGCAATTCAGGGAATTGTCAATGATATTTGGCAGAGATAGGTTTTTAAGTTAATAAACAATAACAGATCTCTTTCTGAGAGGTTTGCACTGGAAAAAAATACAGACACGTCACAGACATAATCGAGCATTAGAATAACTGAAACTTGATGATGACAAATAGTGTACACTTTACATTACTTGGAGGAAAGAAACAGTACATTTATACCTAACTGCTACAGCACATTATCCCTTTAAGCCCCAATATCAATATTCATTTTAGCTCCTAATTGTTCTCATATTTGTTATGGCATGAGTGAGGAGAATTTGTTTAATATCAATACCATTCTTTCTTTTGTTGATCATTTTTGTTATTCTCATAACCTGAATGGCTGACCAACAATGAATACTGTAATGGGAAATTGGATGCTGGTCACTACTGGGACTTAAAGGGTTATTCCTACTATGACGAAGTGCTCAGAACATACTTTTCCTGTAGCTTTGTCCATAGCCACCATAGCTGCCTCCACTACCATAACTGCTGCTATAGTCCCCACCACCATAACCACTAGAGTAGCTAGCACCTGTAAAAAGATAGGCAAGAACACCCCACTGTAAAAAGCAAGTTGTTTATATACAGATTCTTTAACTGATTAACTGATTTAACATGTACGCTTTGATTTCCTTTTGTGCAATCTTTCAAACATGCAACTACTCCACTTTGCATACTTTTCTTAACCCTTTCACTCCCAAGAGTGACTTTACAGATTTTACTCTGTCTAACGCCAGACGATTTTACTCGTCAAATGGAGACCCCTTGGGAGTGAAAGGGTTAAAAACTATCTCCCTTAACCCTTTCACTCCCAAGAGTGACTTTACAGATTTTACTCTGTCTAACGCCAGACGATTTTACTCGTCAAATGGAGACCCCTTGGGAGTGAAAGGGTTAAATACCACTACTTAACTTAAACAGCAGAACACTTAGAAACCCAAAAACTGAAGCAGGGCTTAAAAAAACGCTGGTCCTATCGTCTAGGACAAGTAGATTCTCCCCTCGGGCAAGTAAATTTCTCTCCTTACTTGCCCTGTGGGCAAGAACCCAGGCAAGCTGTTGCTAACAAAATATTTAACAATGATTTCGAGAAGAAAGGGTAAAGGACAATCAAGTATTTAAATGAAGCTTCATAAAAATTGCAATTTATAGCGTTGTGTTTTTGATTGGGTGATGCATCGTCACAGCTCAGAAGTGTCTGCCTAGTGTTGAAGTTTATCCTCAACAAGTTTATAATTCCAGTAGTCTGTAGCGATTACAATATCCATTCGGGCACATACTAACGTGCAACAGGGATATCAGGTTTCTGTTCTTGCAATGTGCTTTGAGAAAAATCTAACAAGCCCAGACTGCAGAGACGCTCATGGCGCTTTTCTTGAGAGTTGCCGTAATCCAGCAAAGAAAGGCGAGACGTACAGAATGACAAAATCTGTGTAATGTTAGTGCTGAAACAGAAAAAGATCGTAAAGCCAAAATCCCAGAGTGATTTGTCTACCCCAACGGTGTTTCGAGTCTTCACCCATTTGTCCCTGGACGCCTAGCACATGATCAAAATCAGGCCTGATCAAATTTCTTTCCAGGATCAAAAATGGGCACCAAAATCCTTGTTTATTTCTTAACATGTAAACAATTTTTGGCAAGCATTTTCCAGTTTCTCTGTACAAAACTTAACTCAATGCTGATATATCAACGCTGTAGAAATTGTGTGCGAAAAGGTGCATATTTCTAGTGCGAAAATGAGGCCTGCATTTGTTATGGTAAAATCTGTCCGTGTGCTACTGAAAGCTGATCGTTTTTCCCTCAAATGGACATTTTCCCTCAACTACAACTATTTTTTGTTCACCCAAATGAAAAATATGCACTAGTTCTCTTTTCAAATTGGACACAGTCTGCGCCTGTATCAAAACTGAAGTGGTAAGGCAAATTATTGTTAATTCTGCGGGTTATAAATTCCTCATGCTTCTTTTCAGAATAATTCCTAGGAGCTGTACAAGATGCACGTGGACATGAAGGAGTTAAACATGATCTTGGAGAAATTGAAAAAAAAAAAAAAAGATTCCAGATGGGTTAATTACATTAAAACATTCCTGCAGTATGAATGTTACTTGGGGTTCATGAATTATAAATGAGTTTGAAAACTTGGGCATGCAGCAAGGTGCCCGAGGCAAGCAAAATTTGAATTCATATAGTTTTCAAGCCCTGTTAAGGTAGAAAGTAGCCAAGATACCTCCACTGCCATAACTTCTGCCATAGCCTCCCCCACCACTGCCAGAGTAGTTGGACCCACCAAATCCACCTCCACCATAGCTTCTACCGCCATAGCCGCCGCCGCCACCTCTTCCACCTCCACCTCTCCTGTAGCCTCCTCCGCCTCCGCCTCCACCTCGGCTGCGTGAATTTGCCCTCGAGACTCTGATTTTGCGACCATCGAGGTCCTGAACAAGCAAACACAGTTTAAGACTCTTATAATAACATACAATCCAGAACACAAATAACCCACATCATGAATAAGAATGGCAAAAAAATGGCAACAAATAAGTGTTTTAAAAGTAACCTATTTCCTGTCATCATTCACTACAGACAACAATAACAAGTCTCCCTCTTCTAACAGAGCTACTCAAACATTTTACGTACATTCTCAAGCTTTCCAAAATGTCACTGGGAAAGGGATAATACCAAATTAAATTTCTCCTCCTTATAGTGGTTCAACTTACTGTGTCATTCAACTGTTCAATGGCATCATCAACATCTGCTTCCGAGTGTAAGGTCACAAAACCAAATCCTCGTGACCTTCCAGATTCTCTATCAAATATAACTTTGACTGCAATAAAAAACAGCCATAGAACGTTGGTTTGGAAAAAAAACATTTAAAACATTCACAAGTCTAGATTCATACTGAGAAAAAATAGGCATTACTTTTCTTTCAAATCAGCAATTAGTGACTAAGATGGTCAGATTTCCATATTGCCCTAGACTAGATTTTGCATTCCGTAGCTCTTTTGTCTGGGATAACAAAAGTGCAGAAATTGCCTTGAAGGAATGAAACAGTACAGCTACAGCATGCATAACAATGCATGGGTCTATATATAAATCTTGTCTTGTAACATGTCTTCAGCTCCCCCGCCTCGATTAGTTTGTAAGCCATTTGCGGGTGGGAAAGTAATGTAATTAGTTATTTTCCAATTTTCAATAAAATTTGTTTGTTGTTGTTGTTGTTGTCTGTGAACTTTATCAGCGTTTATCTCATTGGCTGAGTGTATGGTGTTGAATTTACCTCATTAGAATATGAATGCAAAGTAAGCTTTTTCACTTTCATGTTACATTCTTTTTAGATAGCCAATGAAAAAGTGAGAATTAAATTTTGATCCTTCACTGTGTATGAAACATAACCACTTTTGCTTAACCCGCTTTAATAGCCATCGCAATCCCGAAAAACATCTCGATATTTAAAACAGTATTTATCATGGATCTATGTATCGTCAACGATCGTCCCGTGCGAGCCCGCCAAGGTCTACAATGTGAAGGCTGCATGAATGGCAGCATCGAACATGCTTAACTGGCATTAGTCAGCCGGAGTAACGAAGGCGAAACGACGCCAGAGTACGTGAATCAAATTGCAGGCGAAACGACTGACATTCTTTTGAACGTCATTAATCCCTCTAACATCACGATTTGTTCTCTATTGTAACAAAAGCCGCCAGAAGCCGAACACGAGGCCGTGATGTATATTCCGGTAAGAAAGATTTCTCGATTCCCTTTTTGTATTGAGCAAGTGCTGATTGCGCTAACTTAACTGACGGAAATACATGGATTACGCTCGTTTTAGTGCAGTTGAAACGCCCAGCGAAGACCAATATGGACGTCGGTACCACGAAGATAGCTTTTCGGTAACTGATCAAGTTTGGCATTTATCTAGAAGTTCCTTTAGAGTTATACTAACGGATATTCACTGGACTATAACGAGATTCCGATCTAATTCAAGAATAGTAAGATGCACCCACACAGAACAGAAAACTAGATTCGCAGACGTATTCAACCACTAACGACTTGCTACATTTTTAATCATCGTTTGGGCTGCCTCTTTCTCGTTGTAAACGGGGCCTATAAGGCTGGGGAAATCTAAACAATTCTAAAACCAACGACTGCATCACAACTGAAGAGCTAAATTGTAAGAAACTGTTTAGTCCTAGTCGGAAAACATCTAAATCGCACTAGAAAGAAAGATGGAAGACTACCAGTGGGAACACAAACATGCATCTGGCAAAACAAATAAGAAAATTCATTTCCTACCTTCCTTAACACTGAATTTTTTCTCGAAGCATGAGAAGAGAGAGTCATCTGTCGTATCGTAACTTAGGGAGCCTACGTAAAGCTTCGCTGTTTCATCACCCATTCTGCAACGTTCTTCACCTGTGAAAGTTCTGCCTCGTGTATTTGCAAGCCAAGCATCCAAATGCCCGTCAAACCAGTTTGTCCTGTTTCTGGAACTATCAATGTCCCGGATACCGATAGAAATGCCGAGACTGCCGAATGATTCCCGAAGCTTTATGCACTTCAGTTTTACCTCAAAAATGTGCCCAATTCACTTAAAATCACGTAAAATTATCTCATATATGTGGAAGAAGAGAGTGGAATTTTTGTTTTAAAAGCAATTTTTAAAGAAAATTTCCTTTCGATGCTTTCCGAGTCCCTGTGTGACTTTGGTCGGGGTTCGGAGTTCGGTCATTCGGAAATTGTATCAGGGCTTTTGATTTGCTATAGTACTTATCCAATCAAAAACTTTAACAACGAATTACTGTGCACATGCTCACACGGTGGAACAGCGTGGTTGAAGAGCGAACGGTGGGGAGTACTGAATTTTACGAAATAATTCCCTAATAGCTTTGTTTGTCGGCAACATTGTGAAGTGAAAATGGCGGCAGAAGAGGGACGCAAGCTTTTCATAGGTGGCCTTCCTCCAAAAGTTGACGATAAAGCTCTGCGAGAAGTTTTTAGTCGATTCTGGCCTGTCGAAGAAGGTGAGTCGGCCACAGCGTGACGAACATGCGCGAATTTACATTTAATTTACGGTAAAAACTTAGTATTCCTCTCTGCAGCGAACTGCGAAGATTTCTTCTTCCAGGGAATCAGTACTACTACGGTAATAATGTGTGTTCAAAGCCGCTTGTGTCGTGTTCGTTTCACTATAATATGATATGTTCAGTCACTACAATAGATTCAATCGTTTCTTAGTGGGTGGACGGCTTGTGAAGGTTGTTGTGTGCTCTAGCTAGGTCAAGATGGATGGACATGGTCTAGTTCTTACTTTTCTAAGAACCACGACTGCGTGTTGCCTCTTGAAAACGCAAAAGAACGAAGGCAGTATGCAATTATCTTGAATAATCAAATAAAGGATTTATTCTTATACAACATCAAAAATAGCCATTCTATGACTACTGCTTACATTAAGTAGAACGAAAATACAACCTTTTCCTCTTCCCGCCTAACTTGCATAATTGCAGTGTAAGATTGTAATGAAATCTTTGTAACTTCATAAAACTATCTCTGAAATAATTATAAGGGAACAAAGTATATCAAACGAGAAGCTGTAGAGAACTGTCTGTACTAGAAGGTACAACTGTAACGCGAAACTTGCAAAGAAAAACTGTTTGAAAAGATCATGTGTGAGTTATTGAAGCATGGATGTCATTGATAAGCAGAAAAGGAGGGAAGCCTGAATCAACTTCCAGAAAGCTGTGCTCTATGATCATTTATAATTGTTTTGTGAACTTGGAAATATTCAGACAGAATTGTCATTTAAACACCAAAGGCAGATGCTAAGCACTGTAATGACATCAAAATCATTAGCTGACTGTCAGTATCTTATGAAAACTGATTAAAATAATGCAACGTTTACTAACTGCTCTTAGATCAGGGAACAATACTTGAGCTTATTTTCCATTTTTCGATGAATATCCTGATAAAAATCCATGTTTTCAATTTTTTCGAGCTTCAAAAAAACATAGAGTGACAAAACTAAACAATGCTAAATTGCTACTATACTTGATTAAATTATATTGCAGATGTGACGGCATATTTTGCTAGGCTGGCCGAAATAATATTATAATATACCAGGAAAAGGCCATCAGGTTTATTTTGGTTTCTTGTCAGCTTAGTTGAACAATATATTAAGTTCTTTTAGGGTTTCCAAATATGCAGACAACTTAATCATGCCTGAAACGTTTGCGCTTGAATCAAATTGCAAATGTAAACAAACTGTAAAGTAAATTGCTCACTCCTGTACCAGATTAAAATTGCATCAAATGTAGTACACTTTCTTTGTTCAAATCGTTCTTTCGATTCTTCTTTTTTGTCTTTTTTGGTGGGAAAAACGGCAAACCTGACAAAATGCCTCAAGCGCAAATACAAGAGTAGTGGGCGATATCGCCAGTCATTGGCCCTAGTTTGGCAACCCTGAAGATTACAGATTTATCATGCTAATTGGTCATTCTGAATCAAATTTAAGGTACGAGCTGGCAGAACATGAACTTTATTCCTTTGACTGATCATACTTTTTGGTCAGTTTTGCATAGCAAGTGGCTTCCCTAAAAAATAGATACAACACAACACAAGAAATCAACCCAGGTTCATGCAATAGGATTTCTTTCGAATACATAGTATTCGATTCCTGCACTGAATTTGTTAACCCCATATCCAGACAAAGTCACCAGAGAATTTGCCATATGAGCTGGTTCAGTGTTGTACATAACTGCACAGTTTGTAATCAGAAATGAATAGCTTACCCTGATGCTTCTTGTTTACCCAAATCATTTTATCTCAAAACATCTGCTCTTTAATGAAGAAGTAGTTTCGAACTAAGTTGAAGCATCAGTGTCTGTGTCTGTTCATTTGGGTAAATCCAATATCCATATAAATTATTTTTTGCCATGGATTTGGCAGTGTAGTTCTACTCCAAAAGTCTCTTGACATCCTAGCACTCCATGCACGCATAGTGGAAACTCGACACTTTAACGCAAGATGGTTTTCTGCCTTTAAGGTAGTAGCCACTATAAAGCGTTTCTTATGGAGGTGTAGGAGCAGGCCAGATGGCTAGATTTCCATATCACCAGGAGCCCATTACCTGGAGCGTGCAACTCCCATACTGGGTCTGTGAAAAAGCGTTTTCACAAGTAAGGTTATTTTTAGATTGTCTCACCCGCGAATTTGTTTTGGAGGAGCCAATCACAAGCTAGTACATGATTGAGATGTAGCATGATAACCGCCTGTAGTGACAACGAACATAGCCGACATACACGAGTCTTCATCGGAGTGTTCGAACAGCATTCCTAACGATAGTCAAGGTATTTACACAGTGAATAGCAACTCCGAGGAGATAACTGAGACAGCAGAAACAACTTTTTTCGTGAAAGAAGCCGCTCTTAAAATAACCGTACTTGTGAAAACGCCGTTGCATAAACATATAGCAGTTGCACGCTCCGGGTAATGGGCTCCTGATATCACCCAATACTTCATTAGTGCCTTCTGCAGCCGCTTTTATTAAAAAATGTAAAACATTTTCATTTTTAAACATTTTTACCCTGAAGAATTAAGCTACATGTACAGCATGCATAAGTAAGTATAGGTACATACGAAAGTCAAGCAGACAAGAAAACCCCATCTTGCCTGCTTGTGGCATTAGTGAGATATCAATTACTAACGTATTCAAAATAGTTTCCAAATTCTAATTGGCCCAAATTCCTTGGTTTATTCATGTTAATTAGCATGGTGACATCCGTTAATGGAAAAGACATTATATGCCCTATGGATTTGTGTACCGTATTTACTTGTGTATACGTCGACCTTTTATGACCAAAAAATCATCCCAAAAAATTGCCCTCGACTTATACACGAGTCATACACAAAGACCTGACCAAGAAATCCAAGAAGTTAGCATAACAATTGCCTGACGTCCATTACGAAAACCAAGTTTACAAAACCAGTTCTAATTGTGCTTGAGTTTTGTCAGTTTTCGGCACATTTTTCGTCAACAAAAATGTGTTAAATTCTAAATGTTAAGTGGCTTAAGTGCAGACTTACTGGAGATGATTTCTATTGTGTCTTTTGATCTGTAGAGCAGACATTTTTCTTAAGGCTTTGCTGGTGTTTATGGTGCTGAACTTTCGTTTTCATCAAACAATTACAGCAGCTTAGTGACCTGGCAAATGCTGTTGCTCATGTGGTCTTGTTGTAAATCGAAGTGTTTGTGTGTGCTTAAATCGTGATGATATAAACAAGTCCTAATAAACTTCACAGCACATGATTACCATGTTTTCAGTATATTCTTAGGAAGAATATTAACTTTTTTGGAAAATTTCTATTGGACTGAATTTCACTACTTTAACCAGAAATGAGGAAAAATCTGATTTTTGGCCTTGAGAATGGGGGGTCGACTTATACACGAGTTCGACTTATTCACGAGTAAATACGGTAAGCCTGGGGGAAACTCCATTAACACATTATGGTACTGTAGATGGGAAATATTGAATCTGGACAAGCTGTAAATGTTCATGTTAAAAGGGGAACATGTGCATACTTGCAACACTAGGACTCGTTTTATTCTCTTACAGTAAAGTCACATGCGAACGGAACAGAACGTAACAACATGAGGATGTCGTGATTTCCAAATATGGCATGAGCCAATGGAAAAACAAATGTGAACTGCAGAAGTTATCATAATTATGAGAGGCAGATATTGAATATATGTACTTATATTTGTATATATAATAGGACTCCATGCTGTCCAATTAAGAAAATATTGGATGAGAAAATTCAGAGGAACACCAAAATTGGACAAGGCTGCAGGCCAAGTCCAATCTGGTGTTCCAAAGAATTTTCGAATCCAACATTTTCTTAATTGGACAAGCACAGAGTCCTGTTATTTGTTAATTATATAGCTACCTCTAAATCCAATATTGGCAACTGTCCAATTTTTCTTAAATTGGATAGGTGTCCAATTAAGAAAAATTGGACAGTTGCCAATATTGGATTAAGAGGTAGTTGTGTAATTAATTTAATTAATAGCGCTGAGCTGGCATGTGCTATCTTCCAAATTGCCGGCTATATTTCTTGCGTTAACCCTTTCACTCCCAAGGGGTCTCCATTTGACGAGTAAAATCGTCTGGCGTTAGACAGAGTAAAATCTGTAAAGTCACTCTTGGGAGTGAAAGGGTTAAGGGAGATAGTTTTTAACCCTTTCACTCCCAAGGGGTCTCCATTTGACGAGTAAAATCGTCTGGCGTTAGACAGAGTAAAATCTGTAAAGTCACTCATGGGAGTGAAAGGGTTAATGTGCTTATGAACTAATAATCTAAAGGAACTGTAGTCAATTCTGCCAGGTGTTAACATCAAGTAGCCACCCGATTCAAATCCTATTGAAAGTACTGTTAGTCTAGGATTAGTTGATCAGTAGCTCAGGGTGTTCATTAGGTATTGGAGATTTGAGAATTTTCCGGCTACTACGAAGAATTCTCTGGCTACTATGAAGAATTCTCCCATCAAGTTTAGATGGCCTGAGCTAGTTTTAAATTCAGGCATGGAATGCTTTCAGAATATTGTCCTGTTACTTTACACAATTCTCCTGCTGCTACAATTCGTATTGAAAACCCTGGTAGCTTTCTTGTACTACTGTGCTTCTGTATTTGCACCAATTAATTAGTTCTCTTGTAGTGTAACACTGCGTTACCATTGTTGTTTTGTTTGTATTTCAGTGATACTTGTCACAGACCGTGAAACCAGAAAGAGCCGAGG
>OX453283.1:3630737-3780737 GCA_949710005.1 Ricordea florida | reverse complement strand
TGCTCTAAACATTTGTATTAACACTCTATCGATTTGTCCCAATACTCTAACAGTTTGTGCTAACGTTCTAACATTTGTCCTAATGCTCTGATGTTTTATCCTAACTCTCTAGTGTTTTGTCCCAATGTGCTAACATTTTTTTGCTAATTCTTTAACTCTTAGTGCTAATGTTCTAAGGTTTTATTCTGATGCTCTAACACTTGTCCTTATGCTTAAAAGGCTGATTGCGAGGCTCAAAAAAACGGTTTCCGACCATCAAACTTTTGCTGCACTTTGTGGTATCTGTAGTGTTGTGAACTGGACAGAGGAAATGCCTGCATGTCTTAGTGAAGATCTTGCTTTTCTTTACTTGTGCTCATTTATTCAAAATGGCACTTGAAACCATTTTGATTACCCATAGGAATAGGCAGTATTGTAAGGGTTGGGCTTGACACATCTTTTATAGAGTAGAGGTAGAAGCAATAGGATTGGTTAGGTGTGGATTGTCTAGAGCCTGGCACTCAGTGTTTATTTTGTGGCATCCTGTTCAAGCCTTTATTATTTCTGTATTTTTTGTATTATTACTGCGACAATCTTTCACTTATTAAAATTAATGCTTCATTGCTTGTTGTTAGGTATGACGACTATGGACCACCTGATCGTGGCTATCCTTCAAGAGACTATGACCGTGGTGGTTATAACGACCGCGAAAGAGAAAGACCCCCAAGCTATTCTAATAATTATAACAGCAGGTGGGATATAAACGTTTTTAACCATTTTGGTCTTTTTTATCATTAACAAACATTATAACATAGCTTTGGGAAAGTGCAGGCACAGTGGTGTTGTGGTTAACGTGTCAGACCTCCGAGCGGGAGCAGGGCTCGACTTTCAGAAAAAAATCTTGGGGCCACCTGGCCTCCAAGTTTTCATTTTTGGTCGCCAGGACAAGTATTCTAGTCGCCAAAATTATCTTCAAGAAAAAATAGAATTTACAGTAATACACTAAAGGTCTTTTAATAAACCTCAACAAACAATTTCATCGGCTTCATACGCGAACGCGAAAGTATCAGAGTATTGAACTCAATAAGAAATTTTAAAACTAAATAAAAGAATCTTGGGGCCAGCCTGGCGACCAGGCGTGAAAACTTAGTCGCCAGTGAATAAAATCTAGTCGCATTGACGACCCGACAGGTCGCAACGTTGAGCCATGAGGAGGTTTGGAGTTCGAGCCAGGTGTATAAATGGGTACCAGCGATACAGTGCTGGGGGCGACTCTGTGATGGACTAGCATCCCATCCAGGGGCGAGTAATAATACTCCCAGGTGCTTCATGCTACAGAAATCAGCCGTGTGGGCCCTTGGCTTGTGTGTGCCTTTTATTGGGGGAAAGTGCATGCTATGATTGGCTATTATATGCGACCCATTTGTCCATGGGTTGCATGGTGACGGCAGATTGTGAAGTTGTGAAGTCTTGCGTTGTAACAGAAATGGTAAACGCAGCAGCTGTTCTGCCATCGAGTTACTGACGTACTTGGGAGGTTTGCTAAGCACTCAAGAAGCTAGAGATGTTCTCAGCTGCACCTTGAGCATCTCTTTCATACCCAGCAACCCCCTGCATGCATCCATAGCTCAATGGTTGCATGCTGCACGTTTACCATTTCTTCATTGACACAGTGTATATCATGCATAGGTTGTCTCTTTAGTTTTCAAAGTGAGGGAAGGGTCACACTGTATCACATGCAGTGTACTCACCAGAATGACATGTCACCATCAAGCTTGCGGGTTACAAATCCAAGCAGAACAGACGAGGATCCATAACTTACATTGTTATATCTCTCAGTTAGTACGTGTGCTGTGATTGGTCAATACAGTGAAGTACGGCCCGCTAGGTTTAAAAGTTTGTTTTGAGATATATTGTTTTCTTGGTCCGTACTGTAAGTTACGGATCCTCGTTTTTCCCTCTGTGATTTATGGCCCGTGCACTTCGAGAGTGGGCCATAAATTCGTGAGGAAAAACTTGGTCCGTAACTTACAGTACGGACCTCGAACTCGGTTAGTAAGAGGTATGTACCGACAGAGAATACAAGGTTTGTAAGATATTTATTATATCTCAAAACAAACTTTTGAATTTAGCGGGCCACACAGTGAAATACAGCCTGCTAAAGTGACCAATCACAGCAAGTATACTAACTGAGAGATAAAATAATAAATGTAACTATCCAGCACTGGAAAAGATTTATTACACGTTGATTCTTCCGATTCACATGCTTTTGCCACCAGAATTCCAGGAACATAAGGTAGGTATCTCACAAGGGGGTCATAGGCATCCCAGGACCCCCAAGCTATGTCCCTAACATGGAGTCAGTAATATCGTGATTATTATTATTATTATTATTATTATTATTATTATTATTATTATTAACTATTGTCATGATTTCTGCTACATACAGATACCCTCCTCAAGATCGTGGTAGTGGTGGTAGCAGCTTTTCCAGCAGTGACAGGGGATATGGGCCACCCATGGGCAGAGGGTACGGAAGTACCGATCGCTATAGCAGTGGAGACCGATATTCAGCTGATGATAGAGGATACTCAGACAGGTATGTACCTGCCTTGAGGCTCAGTAAATTTTTTTTTACAACTGGTGGTAAAATAGTTGAAGCTCTCCTTATGAACAAAAAGTACCCTTCCTGTTTCAAATCAATGCTGGTATAAAACCTTGGTCATATATCATAAGATCTCCATGTCACTCCTTTTCACAGGGGTAAAAATTAACTCCAGTGCTTGGTGGCCAGTCGGGCCAGTTTCCTTGAATTCTTAGTGACCCATCCCAAAATGAAGTAGCCCTCAATTTTTTTTCAGAGTCACGTGGCAATCGCAAAATCAAAATGGCGTCATGTTGTGAATGTTGATCGCTCTTGAAATCACTGTTAAAACGGCTCAGAATTTCCACTTCAGAACTAAAAATTCAGTAGTAAACTACATGTTGAGTTTTATTTTTAACTTTGTACTTCGCATAATCTACATTGCAACTTTTCGAAATTCTGTAGCATAGTCGCTATTCAGACGTTCAAACCTTAACTTTTGGTAGCCCTGGTCAGTTTTGACTCGCCATTTGCGACCGTGTGACTGCCAATTTTTAGCCCTGTTTTCATCGTTATCTCGAATGTTAAATATTTTATTACGGTTTTCCATTCTAAGTTATGGAAACAGGGGCTGTGGTGTTTGCACAGGAAAAATGCAAGATTCCCATTAGGGGGTCTTAACCTTTTCAAGACCCAGTAGTGTCCAGCATCCAATTTCTCATTACATAATTCACTGTTCGTCAATAATTCAGGTTATAAGAATAACGAAAATGATCACCAAAAAAGAGTTGTATTGATATTTAAACGAATTCTTGTCACTAGCACCATAACAAAATTAATACACAGTATGAGAACAGTTAGGAGAAAATGAATATTGATATTGGGGCTTGAATGGTTTAGGGCATTTATAGAATACCCACAAAAGTTACAGATTTAGAAGAGTGAGACAAACCACTACTAGGATACTGGAATTTTGTGGGTGTTAAATAAATTGGGTAGTGAATCATGTACAGTAAGCCTTTACAAAATATCCAGAGGGGTAGTGAATCATGTAAGCTTTTACAAAATATCCCCAAGGGTAGTGAATCATGTAAGCCTTTACAAAATATCCTGAGGGGTAGTGAATCATGTAAGCCTTTACAAAATATCCTGAGGGGTAGTGAATCATGTAAGCCTTTACAAAATATCCCGAGGGGTAGTAAATCATGTAAGCCTTTACAAAATATCCCAAGGGGTAGTGAATCATGTAAGCCTTTACAAAATATCCCAAGGGGTAGTGAATCATGTAAGCCTTTACAAAATATCCCAAGGGGTAGTGAATCAGGTAAGCCTTAACAAAATATCCCAAGGGGTAGTGAATCATGTAAGCCTTTACAAAATATCCCGAGGGGTAGTGAATCATGTAAGCCTTTACAAAATATCCCGAGGGGTAGTGAATCAGGTAAGCCTTTACAAAATATCCCGAGGGGTAGTGAATCAGGTAAGCCTTTACAAAATATCCCGAGGGGTAGTGAATCATGTAAGCCTTATAAAATATCCCGAGGGGTAGTGAATCATGTAAGCCTTTACAAAATATCTCGAGGGGTAGTGAATCAGGTAAGCCTTTACAAAATATCCCGAGGGGTAGTGAATCATGTAAGCCTTTACAAAATATCCCGAGGGGTAGTGAATCATGTAAGCCCTTACAAAATATCCCGAGGGGTAGTGAATCAAACGGTAAGCCTTTACAAAATATCCCGAGGGGTAGTGAATCAGGTAAGCCTTTACAAAATATCCCGAGGGGTAGTGAATCAGGTAAGCCTTTACAAAATATCCCGAGGGGTAGTGAATCATGTAAGCCTTTACAAAATATTCTGAGGGGTAGTGAATCATGTAAGCCTTTACAAAATATTCCGAGGGGTAGTGAATCATGTAAGCCTTTACAAAATATCCCGAGGGGTAGTGAATCATGTAAGCCTTTACAAAATATCTCGAGGGGTAGTGAATCATGTAAGACTTTACAAAATATCCCGAGGGGTAGTGAATCAGGTAAGCCTTTACAAAATATCCCGAGGGGAAGTGAATCATGTAAGCCTTTACAAAATATCTCAAGGGGAAGTGAATCATGTAAGCCTTTACAAAATATCCCGAGGGGTAGTGAATCAGGTAAGCCTTTACAAAATATCCCAAGGGGTAGTGAATCAGGTAAGCCTTTACAAAATATCCCGAGATGTAGTGAATCATGTAAGCCTTTACAAATATTCCGAGATCATCTGATTACCCCCCTCCACCTCTCCCCCCCCCCCTCCCAGGGGTATTTTTTCTGTGTAGAATTATGGATATTCTGTATGACTGACTTCCCCAGAAGGAACCCTACCCTACATTGAGTAGGTTTGCAACTTGTTGAAGATTTGCACACTAGTCTTCATAAACATTTACCACTGTAATTGCATATTGACAGTACTGCAAACTTGATGGTCATGTCAGGTAACTTTGATCCCATAAATTTGCAGGTACCATTCTGAGGACCGCTACGCTAGCTATGACAGAGGCTACAGCAGTGAGCGTCAAGACAGGGGTGGCTTTGACACAGGCAGTAGTGGTGGCTATAGCAGCAGTGACAGAAGCTATGGCAGCTCAGATCGAGGTTATCCACCCCCAGACCGTGGTTATGGCCCACCTCCAGAGCGACCAAGGGCAGCTGCAGGTGGCTATGGGGCTGCCCCCTACTCTTCAGGCTCCTATTCAGGAGGTAGGCTATAGCAGAAGTCCCTTTAATAATTATGCAGTAGTTGGAAAGCGGCTAGGATCCAACTAAAAACCTTGTTCTCCAACCTCAGCTTTTTCTTTCAAATTTGCTCTTTGGCAATTCAGTTCATTAATACTTGGTAGACCTGAAATGATTCTCAGAAACCCACCTTCTGCAGTATTATCACAGTTGTATTCCTGCCCATTTTGCTTATCACTGATACGGCCTTCGCCATACTGTAAGTTGTTTTCCATGGCTTCTATTCTCAAAAACTTGGTGTGAGCCATTTGGGCCTCTAATACGGTGTCATGTGCAATCGGCATTGTGACCACGGCACATGGTGTTTTCATTAGATTAGGTGTAAGCAAAGGATCTGATGGACACTTTCGAGTTTTTGATTACTATCTTTCTTTCGATAATCGTCTATCGACAGCTACTACTTTCTGCTCTGCTCAGGGTTAACCTCTCCGATTTTTGCAACATGAAATATCGGCTAAACACATGCAGGGATTCAATCCCTCGGATGCAACTTGTGCAGGGATTCGATCCCTCGGATGCAACTTGTGCAGGGATTCAATTCCTCGGATGTAACTTGTTCATCATTTGCCAGTGATTCTGAGAAACCTCATATGGCACTCTGATTATGTGACACTTAAAACACTCGGCGACTGAACATTGGTCTGTGGCTGTAACAATGTACAGATAAGCGTTTTTGTAAGGTTGTATGGTAATACCTGCCTATGGTAGTTAAAACTTGTTACACTTTCAATTTAGTCTAGTGCTTTTTGAATTTTTGACTCTCAGTGATGAAACATTGGTCTGTGGTCACTCGCTGAGCAGTTGTCACTGGCTGTAGAAATGTGCAGACAGGCATATTTTAGGATGGCATGGTAGTAATAGTCTATGGTAGTGAGAGTTTATCAACTGGGTTTTAGCGACGCTGTAAAATACCATCGTTTTACTGCCCAAAGTCTCACATTCTTGTGTTACAAATTGCTTTGCACCTCCCTAAAAATGTGAAATTTTGGTGGTACGGTAGACCTGTCAGAGCATTCAGTTTGATGACCAGATATATATTGCCTGAGGTTTCAGATCCTATAAAATACCGTGAGAAAGTTAAGAAAAAAACTGTTAAGTATTCACGTGTGTAATCGTGCACGGCGCGCGCGTCGCGCGCGCGTCCTCACCATGTTCGAGTTTTTTTTTTCCTTTTCAGCAACAGTGCAGTGCGTTTCGATGGGTTGACTTCATTGTCGGAGATTGTTCCCTTGTTGTGTCCTGTTCTCTAATTGTTTGTGCGTTTCGTTTTTGAAGGCCGAGACTGGTGATCCGACGCCCGAAACTGATCCGAGTTCCTGCCGCGACGACGATCGAAGTGTACACTACTCAAGTTCTTGTTTTCATTTCAACCGGAGTTTCGCAATTTTATGACGTTTGTAGAATTTATGTTGTGGATCCTCCATCGTTTGCCAACTCGGCGAGACCAGCTCGCCTTAGCAACGAACTCAAATCCACCGCCCTAGCAACGAACGTAATTTTAAATTTGTATTACGCAACGACTTCAGAGAACCGTTTTATGTCGCTATTCATCTTAATATTGAACTTTATGGCCCACGTTTTCGTTTCTGTTGAGTCGTTCAGTACATCGTTATCGCTTTGGCCTCTAGTTTGCGTTGTACTATAACCGAAATACCTATATCCACGGGAATTCTTTTTATTGCAACTTTCATTAGATTTGGGGTTTGATCTATAGTAACGTGTTCGAATATCGCTAGCTTTTTATTTGTACCAAATAAAGGATTGTAACATTGATGGTCCGTAGAGTATCCCTGAATGTCGAAGAAACGTGAAATTGATCCGTCCTCGTAGCTGTCTATGCGCACATTTAGCTATGGATGAACTGCAAAAAACGTATCGATATCGCTTGTTTTGTCAGTGTCCCTTTTGCCACGATCGCCGAGTGGTGAGACGGTGAATTCCCGTGTTCGTTATGTCATTCAACAAGAACGGTACTTTCTTTCGCATCCTTTGCGTCTTGTTTCGCTGCCTATTTTGCGCAGTACGTTAAGTGTTGAGTCGAGGGAACAGGCATCTCTTTCCGTCTCCAAGTGAGAGTCGTTCTCCCGAAAAATCGCTTTGTTTTCGCGCTTGGCTTCTATTAAGTGATAGAAATCGGAAAGCACGAGACTTTTACGAAAGCCAACGTTTCGGACCGCTTGTTCCCACGACTGATATCTTCGGAATTTCTGAACCCAGAGTCGATGCAGTTTCATCCGTAGCTAAATCCACATCGCCAATCTGTACTGCTTTCATTCCAAGTCGAAGCGTTAACTTACCAAGTCTACATTCAGAGGGTTAGTACTGCCAGTCGGCCTGAGCTTATCTCGTAATTACCCTGTGCCATATCGGCTGCTGGGCGTCAAAGGTTGCCTTGTTGCACGGATTTATGCATCGGAAAATTGCTCATTATCGTTATATAACCGCGCCTATCCACATAGCGGGAATACTCTGACTGATCGCCTCTCCTAATTTATCCTAGAAGTTATAACGCAGGTTCCGGTTTCTTGTGCGCCCTCACATAGTCAAAGACCTTGCCCAAATGGATGGCAATGTGTTGTGTGACAATTGTTAGTGTCACTTGACTGTTGTAACGCAAGGTTCGTGTTTTTAGTCGTCCTTTTTCGTTGTTTAAGACTTTGCCAAGTTGAATGGCAAAATTGGTTGTGTGACTACCGTGACTGTCACGTAATCCTACTGTTTACACACTGTTTGTCCTCACTTCTGTTGTCACTTGTGAGTGCGATTCAGGGAAAGTCCTCAAGTTCTTACGTGGTACGTGGATCATTATAAAACTCAAGGTTTCAAAGAATTGCGTTTTGTTTCCATGCTGTTTGAGATCAGGCTAAGACCTTGTCTACATACCACACGCTTATAACGGTACTCGGATAGTTGTTCGTACGAGAACTTCCGAGCTCACTGCGTCAGACGCTGCGAAGACGAATAAAAGTAAACCTGGTGATATCGAATGGCGTTTAAATAAAATGGTCAAGGTGAACCTTGAAGTTTCGCATAAAGGCAAAAAATTCAACGAGTCAGACATATTTCGTGGGACTTAAAAAAGATTTGTACAAAAACTCGCATTATAAGGGAAAAAAAGCATTAACTGAGCACGGTTTGAAATGTTCCTCTGCGACAAAACACAGCTATACAAGAGTACCACATGACACTGACGAACTGCGCTTGCAACTGGAGGACATTGCCCATGTCATCAAATGGGTCCTACACCACGTTATTAAATCTCTCTTAGTTAATCTTCGGGATATCTGTTTTTGGAAAATGACGGAATTTAAGTCCCGCAAAAGTAAGCAACATTAGTATAAATAGTCACGTGATTATACAAAATTGCGCGCTCTGATTGGTTCGCTGTCTCGGATTATCAGCTGATAATCACCTCGAATAACAAAATGGCTGCCAGTCGTTCGCGCGCTTTTGATGAAATAAAATATTTTAGTGTTGTACAATGCTTTTTCTTTTCTTTTTTTGAAATAATCACCTGTGTGTTTATACTAAAACAATTATTCGCCGAAGGCGAAGTGATTATCGGTGATCACCGATAACCTTTATTGACCAAACGTGTCCAGAACGTCCAAACGTGTCCATAATCACCTTTATTGACCAAACGTGTCCAGTCAAGATGGCTGCATATCGGCTTCGCAGAAACGAACTTGACCAATATTCAGCCATGTTGACCGCACGCCAGGTCAGTAACGCATATCTATTGTCTTTTTGTGGGCTCGCCTTCAGACAAGTACGCTATGTTACTTCTTACATGGTGTACTTACAGGGCACGCCGGTCGATTGGAAGTCTTTAGCCTGGGGCCTTCCTGCGATTTTTACGGTTTCTGTTTCTAGACACTCGTCTTTTCAAGTGTACTTTAAGATAGTGTTTTCAAGAGTCAGAACTAAAACACGGAATGTTTTTACTATTTACTCCGTGCGACAAACAACACACTTAAAGGAATTTGGAAAATGGAAATAAACCTTTTGCTTACGCTGTGAATGGAATTAAAATGATAAAATATACTCGAGACTCGCGATTGAATATGAAAGAAAAATATTAAAATGAAAATTTAGGAAGCCTTCAAAGGGGTTTAATGCCACGATTTTCGCGTTGCCAAGCAATGTTTCATTCTGTGCAAAGCTACAGTAACTTCTCCATTTGTTGATCAAACCATATGTACAGTACGTGTGATCATTCTTTGGAAATCTGCTAAACGGTGTTGCTGTTTAACTGTATACCGTTTTCATCGTTCGATGATACCATGCAGTTTTGCCGTTGGAAGGCTACGAAATAGGGACCTTAAGCCTGAGGTTTTTTCTCGTTTCCCTCAAACCGCAAACGGTAAAAAGTCACGTGACTCCAATCTTGCCGTCGCGTTCGACGTTGATGTTCAGGTTTCAACTTCGCGGACGGTGTCTAGAGGTAACTGAATTACGGGAGGGTTTTTCGCTAGTTTTACAAACATAAAGCCACGTTCGGGCTTCAAATTCGCTTTCTTTGAAGATCCATCTCGATAACTAGCAGGTTCATCTGATTCAGTCGCGAGATCACAAGAATTACCAGCCGCGTTACTTGGTTGCATCGTCATAAACAAACATGGCCGTCGTACAGTAATCCGTACCAGGAAGACATTTGAAGGCCACAAAGGTTTTAAAGTTATATCACAGGTGACAATACGACATAATTATCATGTTTATTAAAAATCAGAACTCTAGTAATGTATTTTGACAAGTAGTGCTGATTTCCAAATCGTACTACTACCGTCACATCGGATGCCTTGATAAAACTAGCCCTCAAATCTTAAAAGCTATATTTTGCAAACACGTCGAACGGTAAACTGCTAGCTGGCGTTTGCAGTTTAAGAGGGAACCCTCAATCTCAAGGTCTCTAATGGCGTTTATCGTGGTGCTGTCTGTTTCTCGATATTTCGATTAACACACCAGCTGCGTTGAACTTTTTTTTACGTGTAGTTTTGGACATCCGCCATACCTCGAGATCCAAACAGCTGTGCAGGTGAAACACTTGACAAGCGTGTTAAGTGGCCTCTTAAGATTTTGTACTGTTGCTTAGGAAACGTGAGACAGACAGCACTAAGCACCGGTCCTCAAATTTTAAGCGTGCGAGTCAAAATTATCGTTTGCTTGGATCTCCGTATTTTCGTTAGTATTTTATTCCTATTCTGTCCGGAAAGCACGTGCGATGCAAGGTAGGAAAGCAGGTAGATGCAATGGCTGTGATCCATACAAAAGCTTAGAAACATAGCGCAACAACAAGTTTTTTTTCTTTCCCTCTGCCGCAAAATGTAAACTTCGTACAAGAAAGTCTCAATGGGTTGGTGACTTACGGCTAACGGTTAATATTTTTTACTGTTTTACGGCTAACTGTTAGTATTTTTGGCCGTTTTACGGCTAACGGTTAATACTTTTTACTGTTTTACAGCTAACGGTTAATATTTTTGGGGGTTTTACGGCTAACGGTTTATATTTTTTTTACGGCCAACGGCTAAAATCTTTGAAGAACGAAATAGTATAGTTACAGAATCATAATGAAGTAGGGACCTGTACGGAAGTCATTCCGCTTTGGTAAGATTTCCGCACAGGTTCCTACTTCATTATGCATGCTGAAGCTGTCTTGTCTGGTGTAATGCAAGTGCGAATATTTCTTGTGTTCGAAGAACGAAATAGTATAGTTACAGAATGCATAATGAAGTAGGGACCTGTACGGAAATCATTCCGAAAGATCTACTAAGCGTTTAATAGCTACTCTGGAAAAAAATAAAACGATGTAATTGATTCGTCACTCGCAGGAAGTATTGCTTCAAACATTCATAAACTTTAATTCAAGTTAGGATTTAGGCCACCAAAAACAAACTTAGGACAACCAAGAAAGGAAACAATGATTCTGAAGCAATCCTATATACAAATAAATCTAAGCAATACATGTGAGAATTACATACCTGTCTTTAAAATTGATATTTTAAACGCTGCTTTGAAGTATCTCGTTTTAAAAATAGTTACCAAATTTTTCAACATTTAGGCCTAACGGCTAATTTTTTTGCTTGTTTTACGGCCAACGGTTAACCCCATTGCGACCCTCATACAACCACTTTAGAACACAAGCGCCAGTCAGACTTTTAAGAACAAGACGATCTAAGATCGTAAGTCGGGCAACAGGGAGACATTCTCTATTTTCAGTTCGCAGAACGACCCGTTTCGAAGTATACGCTCATTACACACGCCATGTTTTAGAGTGGATCTACCGCGAACGGTGTGTGGGTCTGTATGTTTGAGCGTAGAAAAGGTGACACCATTTGTTTCCGACATATTCGCCATCGGCGGTATTCCCCATTGCACGTGACTGCGATTTGCGATGAAACTTGAGTGTAAACCTATAGTCGGTTGCCCGACTAATTAGATTCCGCACCCCGGGAGGGGTGAAAGATGGGTGGTGTTGGGGGGGGGGTGGGTTATTAAATCTGATTGCTCCTTCCTCACCCATCTGTTTTGCAACCAGACCGCCGCTGCTAAGAGACGGATAAAGAAGGTACTGCTGGTCGATTTCTGGGTGCGTGGTTGTCATGGAAATTATTAAATCCTGGGCTTGTCAAAGGCAAGCTAGCGAAGTTCTTTAACCGTTGGTAGCTCAGTACTATGGTCAGTTATATAGGTCGATAGAGTGTTCTGTATTATGACTGCGTCAACACCTGGTGAGGCATTTCCGGATTTTGGATGAATTGTATACGTTTTGATACAGGACCAATTCCAGGGTTAAATCACAAGACCAAATCGGAAAGGAAACACATCTTGGTTTGGCGATGTCCCCAAGACCATAAATGTGTGTTCCTAAGTGGAAGCTTGTATCCTAGCTGTGTAACTGTGCACCGTAACTAGAGGGTCTCAATGGGGTTAACCGTTAGCCGTAAAACGTGCGATAAAATTAGCCGTCAGACGTAAATGTTGAAAAATTGTAGCCGTCAGCCGTTAAAAAAATATTAAGCGTTAGCCGTAAAAGTAAAAAATATTTACCTTCAGCCGTAAAAGTCAACACCCCATTGAGACATAACTAATCGAGCTTATTGCTTGAAGAAGACCAGCAGTGAGCGGTCGAAACGTCGCGATCAACATCAGTTGTTTACGTTTCGTGAAGAAGTTGATATTCCTACTGCATCCCCGCTCCGAGTAACAATCCATTCTATTACATTCGTATCTGTATACTTTGAAATGCGGTCGATTGTGTTAATGAGGTAGGTACGTGGTGTAAGCATCGTGTATGGCTATGGAGAGCAATGTATGCCATATATTCACTAACGGGGAACCACTATATGATGCTTACACCACGTACCTACCGTTAATGATTGCTTGGTGGCCGAAAATACTTTCTCATCGATTATACCCTGACTGTGGCGATACATTAAAAGCGGACGAATTTGTCACTTTAGCTGCGATGTTGCCTCCAAATAGCCGGTCATTTGGACTCATGAACCGGGGGGGGGGGACTCCCGTATGGAATGGACGGGGATTTTCGTCGTCTCGCTTAGGGGTGTAAATTTCAGATTTTGGTCGTGTTCTGGGCAAAATGTCATTATTTTTAGCCGTCAAGGTCTCGTTAAGGGTCGCACGCGAAGAAATAACAGAAAGTCACTGTACTTTTTATTTGTCTCTTTTAGGGGTCTGCATAAGCTTCGGCCACGCCCAGATTGGGCGTGGCCGAAGCTTATGCAGACCACAAATTCAACATTTCCGATGAGCATCCCTGTCCACTCCATATGGGAGTCCCCCCGGGCTCATGAATCCGAGGGCAGTTTTTGCTCACTCGGCACAACAGATCGCATCCAGAGCGGTTAAACCAATCAGATCTCAGTCGTTACATGCGTGTCATGATAAGTGCATTTCGTCGTTCACAGGCTGGTCACTTTAAACTGTAGAGTGTCACCCTCGTTAAATTAAGTTTTTTTATTTATGTTTGTTATATAGACGTGAGTTTCTTAATGGGAATTACACCGCTCGTAAAATTCATACGAAACTACATCCGGAATCGCAGTGTGGCGTATTTTAGGATATCGGTGATGTCATTTACCCCCTTGCACGATTCAGTTTGTGTATAAAGCTGCCAAACGAACTTCTTAATGATGTGAATTTTATGTTCGAGTGGCAAGACCGTGACCGTGCCACACAAGGTCCATGACACAAACATGAACACGGCTTTTGTAAGAGCCTGCACCCGTTATCGGGCACGTTGTTAGATTTTGGGTACAAGGTCGATATTTTGTGCTGTATCGTACACTTGCACAAATCTGTACACGATTGAAGGGGAGCAAGGTTATTTTCGTGACTTCGTGATCCACCATTTTTGTTGTCCGTGAATCGTGATGTATTGATAACCGGCCTGAGAAGCGTGATTCAAGTGCATTCCGTGAAACGCGAACTGCTTAAATCCGTGATCGTCACTCGTGAATTCACGTGCATTGAAAACGATGATGATGATGATGGTGATGGTGATGATATTCTCACATTCATGAGGCCAGTAACCATTCGTAGTAGGTGAGCTCCCCGGGGGGCAAACTGTGCAAATCAGATGTTTTTCATAGGGTTCGCACACAAGTGAACCAAAGCAAAGCAGTCTGTTTTACAAAATGAGACCAAAAGTCGCTTCCGTAACTTTTTGTACGACCTCTATTTTCTAGAAGCGTGAAAAAGTATTTTTTTTTTTTGTTTCGTGATTCGTGAAACGTAAATTTTTAGTTCGTGACCTCGTGACGAGACCCCCCCCCCTCCCCCTTGCCTCCCCTCCCATTCCGATTATTACTGGCCGCTGCCCAGCGAAGTCATCAGAAAACATACATCTAAATCACGTGCTTCTTACCAGATCTCCATGTTTGGCCTTTTTCGGTTAGAAAGGGAAATACGGATTACACAGCATTTAGCAACGCTATGTTTCGTTCTCCAGGAAGAGATCTATTTTATCTGTCTGTCTATCTTATGTATCTATCCAGCAAGGTACCGATCTATCTATCTATTGTCTACCCATCTATATCTATGTATCGCTTTATATATCTACAGTACGTATTTACCTATATATCTATCTAGTTGTCTGTCTGTCTATCTAGCCAGCTAGCTAGCTATCTATTTAGCTATCTATATATTTAGATTGTATATATTTATAACCTACAGACCATAATCAAGAAACACAACAGAAAAATCCTCGAGACAAGCAAGACACCCTCCACGGAAAACAACTGTAAGTGCAGGAAAAAAACCGACTGCCCCCTGAAAAACAACTGCCTCACTTCGAGCGTCATCTACAACGCCAACGTAACAACGAAAAGCGACACAACGGGAAATAACTACATTGGACTAACAGAAGGAACTTTTAAACAACGTTACACACAACACAAGCTCTCTTTTCGGAACAGAGACTATTCAAACAGCACGGAACTATCGAAGCATATCTGGTCACTCAAAGACAACAACACCGATTTCACAATTAACGGGAGTATTTTAGCGACCGCCCCGGCCTACAGCAACAAAAGCAAACGATGCCATTTGTGCCTTGCAAAAAAACTTTATTTAATTAGAGCTAACAAGCCGTCTTTGTTTTAAAACTAAAGAACAGAACTCATATCTAAATGCCGCCACGAGAAAAAGTTTTACTTAGCAAACTTCACAAGCCGCCAACAATAGTCCTATAGAATCTTCATTTCTCGCGTACAACAGAAAATTACAGTGAAGACCCAACTAGCTACTCATGTAATTTGTATATAAGAAGGTATGTTTTTATTGAATAAAGACCTGTCTGACGAGCGCTTAGGCGCGAAACTCAGAGTCACAGAGAATCGATGCGTCTTCTTTGATTTTCAAACTTATGTATTTAGTTATCTATACATCTATTTATTTGATATTTGATATTTCAGCAAGAGAAATATACACCGGGGGTGTAATACTCTAGCAGGACCACCCCCCCCCCTTCCCTAGTGGTGGGGTGTGTCTTTGTGTGATTGCGTTGAAGGTGGTTGGGGAACCCGGGGGGGGGGTTGAAGGGGACTGTGGTGGGGCCCCTTCCTGTAAACTCAGTACTGAGAATTTCAGCGATACTTGTGAAAAAAAAATGAGACAACACGAAAAGACTGAGTTAGAACCACACTGTATAGTAAAGCAAACAATGCCACAGTACAGTACTGTTCAGTAGCTTTACAAAGAATGGTCACACTGCATGGTTTGATCCACAGATGAAAAAGTTAGAACCACACTGTATAGTAAAACAAACAGTACCACAGTACAGTACTGTTCAGTAGCTTTACAAAGAATGGTCACACTGCATAGTTTGATCCACAGATGGAAAAGATAGAACCACACTGTATCGTAAAACAAACTGTACCACAGTACAGTACTGGTCGGTAGCTTTACAAAGAATGGTCACACTGCTTGGTTTGCCACACAGATGAAAAAGATAGAACCACACTGTATAGTAAAACAAACATTATCACTGTGTAGTACTGGTCAGTGGCTTTGTTAGTATGTCGCGTCTGTCCAGCAGATATAAAGTATACATTTATGTGTTTGGTGGGACACACGGTACCACAGTTCTGTATACTGAACTCTGCCCCAGCAAATTGCTTCTGTGTGTGGTCTTTGCACGCCAAAAAGAAGTTAGAACCAGGTAGTATATATGGGTTATTGACCAAGCGTGAGGTCAAGATGGCTCGATTTTTCAGGGAAAAACTAAGAAAGAAAATTTTGGTAAACCGGCTTTCGCCTCGGATGAATTTTCCTTGCGGGACAAAGCCCTTATCCCGAGCGGGTAGCCAATCACAGCGCGAGATTCGGTTCATCTTGCCCGCTCACGGAGCTAGTCATATAATAAATAAGGGTACCACGGTACAGTAGTGTTCACTTATTTTGAGTTTAAATACCGCATGGCTTCGTTGCTAGTGGTTGCGTTGAATCGTTGCACGGAAGCACTCGCAGTTATCTTCAACAATTGTAGAATAGAAAAACGTAACGGTTTTGGCTTTGGTTGCGTTCCTTTGGTATGGTCAGGATCTGGCGCATCAAAGAAACCGATGAATCCACTCTGGACAAGGATTCATCGGTTCCTTTGATGCGCCGTGATCCGTGGGATCTCGGATCACAGATCCAGATCCGGATCATGCCAAAGGAACGCAACGTTAGGGACGGACCATTATAAAAGTGATGGGGGGGGGGGGTGGGGAATTTTCAGCTTGCACGAATTTTTTTTTTCGCTCGCTGCTTGTGCAGGAATTTTTTTTTCAGGTGAACCCCTCTGCACGAATTTCTTTTACTACATGTGAAAAAGTCACAATTGGACCTTCCTTCTGCATGAATTTTTTTTCTTGGAATTTTCCCTTGCATGAATTTTTTTTGGTTTCCCCCCACCCCCCCCCCCCCATCACTTTTCTAATGGTCCGTCCCTTAGATAAAACTTAAGGGCCATGTAACCAGTTTTCTGGCGAGAGTTACCACAGACTGGAAAAAAAGAAATGGCGATGGACAAAACACTGACCCCTATTCCATGGACTATCCAGTGGTCTACTCAAATTCATTGTTCCATTATAATTATTCAAAATGGCGCGCATCGTTCCACATGGCCTTCAGCCGTCATTTTGAATAATTATACTGCAACAATGAATTAAGGTAGTCCATTGGGGTAGTCCATGGACTGGGGATCAGTGTTTTGTCCATCACCAAAAGAAATAATAGAACTGTAGGAAAACGCGTTCCACACGCGCGAAAAACTGTCTTCGCAAGATGACAAATGTCACAATCCTTTGAGCAGCGATGTAAACAGTATTATGGGATAAGAACAGCTGTTTCTTTTTGAAATCGCAGTGTCAAACGGATTCATTGCAGCTCTAGCTGCAGCGAAGTTAGTTGTGGGTAACGTAAGTAATCTATAAAATATTCAAAGCGATGCTAGAAATTCAGTTCTCGGTAGTGTAATTCTTGTGTTGTCCATTTAAAGGCTGTTTTTGATATAAACAGCTACAAGTTGAATAGGTCATGAACGCTTCAGTGAGTTGTATAAAAATACTTATCTTATCTCTTTATTTTTTATTTTTTTTTTCTTACCGGGGAATAAACAGAATGAAGCATTGTATATATATATATTTATATTTTGCAAAATAACGAGAGTAGAATTGTTAATAGCCGTTTTTTTAGTATTCAACCTGCCCTTTTTGAGAGTGGCCATGGTTGATTGGGCACTATTATGATTGCTAATTCCCTCTGTATATCGTTTGTTATTGCGGTTAGGGAAGCTTTTTCAAACTGCTATAATTGCGTGGGAAAGCTTCTTGCCATTGTTTCGCAGACTTAGTTAGTTTTCTGAGCTCTTTGTTCTGTGCGGGTGTGTGAAACAAAGCTGAAGAACAAAACACACTTTCCACACAAAACCAACCACGTGCTTTAGAATATGTCTTAGTAATGTTTGGTTTTCGCACGGCTCTGTGGAGTCCACAAAAGAGCCAATTGAAATGGGACAATTTATCACGTCCTTCGACCGAGTAGACCATGCCATAAGAGATTTGTTTACTCTTCGCAGCCAATTGGTTCACTTCGCTCTCACGGCCCAAGTCAGCACGGCAGTGCGTTGCAGTGTGACCTCGCGAAGGGAAAGTCGGATGTGTGCGAATTTTATCGCCAATTTGACGGGTAGACGTGTTGTCTCGGGCGCTAAGTGGCCTTAATGTAGGGCGATTGTCACCATCGACGGCTGTCGTCGGCGATTTTCGCGCGCTTTATCGTGAATGCGCGTTCTTGCAGTTGGCAACCCTTTTCTCACGGCATTAGCATAGCGCGTGCTGTGACCGTTTTGTCTGCGGCAGTAACTGACCAATAGCGTTGCTTCGTTCTCACGCCTTCTGTCTCAGCTGCCAGAGAACGCCAAAATACCATTGATCGGCGAAAACTGCTGGCTCTTCTCAAACAAAATATGATCGTAATCATAAATGTTGGGAACTCCGTGTGAAGAGTTTTCCCACGGCTGTGAAAATAAATAAAGATGGGAAGTTCAGCCCGGTTCGTGTTCATTTGGCTCAACCCACTTCTGCGACACGAGCTCCCCAAGAAGTCGTTAATTTTTTTGTTTTTGGGTTAAATTTCTTAAAATTTATCTGCCAAGAAAGAAAAACGAAAAATGGTACAAGAGTCTACTAAAACTGAAAAAGACAGCGACGCTGAAGTTCGCAAGGTAAATTTCTTTTGAGCCTCAAAAGGTTAAAATTCGGCTCTGTTTATGTTTCTGTTCCCTCACCGTATTGCAAGCGGGGTAACTTGTAAAGAAATCGTTTTAAAGCTGATTAACAGGAGAGCGGATTTAAGATTTTTCCTGTGTGAGCGTACTGAAACTTGAAGATGTGCTCGCCTTTTTAGATGGAGACGTATTTTAAGTTGAATCAGCTTGTTATTTTATTTGTTGTACTTATTTTTCCTTCACATGTCTTTGCAGTGGTCTAAACCCATTATGGAGAAGCGAAGGCGGGAGAGAATTAACCGTAGTCTTGACGAACTAAAAAGACTGGTGTTAGAGGCGCAAAACAGGGATGTAAGTAGACGCGTTTTGCTTTGTATCTCGGCAGGAGATAGAGTACTGCAGAATCGGCACATGTAAATGTTGACTGGATATCGTGCTTGTAACTTGAAGAGTGTTTTGGTTTACAAATTTCTCGCGAAGGCCTGTAGTTATTATCCCTTGTTAACGGTTGACTAGAAAGATAAACTAAACAGCTTCATTTCGCTCGTGCATACGCATGCCTGTGCCGATAAAACGTTGAATCCAAGTAATCAGTTGTAAAGTTTGGAAATTCCCGACTTTTTAAGAGCCAGCTACCCTCCGAGCATTGTCACCCTTTACCTTCTTCTCTTTTCGTACGCGTACAAGGTAAAGGGTGAGTCTGCTCGCAGTGCCGAGCCAGCATAATTTAGCCTTAAACTGCGGAATTTAGAATGTTTGCCGTGTCACGACTGAGCCCCAGGCCTCCCGCAGACAGAACATTGCGTGTCACAATTCGTTGGTAGTCTTGTTAACGAAGAAGAACGTCCGTGCCGTGCTATTAGGTTTCAACTGTTTTCGAAAGAAGTTTACAGATTTCTTTATTCAGTTTGGTATTTTTGCCTCGTGTCTAGACAAAGGGCCAATAAGTTATGATAACGGATAAGATTTACACTCAATATTTACTCTTTTTGTCAACTCTAGGAAGGAATTGTGACATTGTTTTTCTTTTAACAATACATTGATCATTGTCCTTCGTGAGGCGGGTAAATAACGGACATTCTCTCAAATCTTTTTCACCGAATCGTTTCGCTGAACTTTTTCCCGTAACAGTCATGTGTTTACTCGATGACCCTGGTCCAGGTTTACTGTGACTTGTGCGGTTCGTTTATTAACTGGGTTTGTTCCTTCTCAGAGCTCCCGCTACACAAAGCTCGAAAAAGCCGATATTCTTGAGATGACAGTTCGACATCTTCGTGATCTGCGGCGACACCACCGAAATGGTGAGTTAGTTTCTGTTCCTCAAAACCAACGAGTGGTACAAATTCGGTAGCACTCCATGAAATATTGTTCAAAAGCTCTTTTAAGCCTGATGTTCATACTGCAGGATGTGATGCATAGAGTTAACTAGAACCAGGTTTTATGAGTGAAGTTAAACTCTGGCTGTAAAACACGAATAAAGATAAGGCCACATTTCATGATTCAAAGTCAGACTCGGAGTGGAAAGGTTTTAAGATAGAACCACAATGCATTACTCAAGGTTTAACCATGAGAGTGTTAAAAGACAGAACCACATTATAGGACTCGGGGTTTGACTACGAGAGTGAAAGGGTTACAAGATAGAACCACATGGTATGACTCAAGGTTTGACTGTGGGAGTGAAAGGGTTACAAGATAGAACCACGTTGTATGACTCAAGGTTTGACTGTGGGAGTGAAAGGGTTACAAGATAGAACCACGTTGTATGACTCAAGGTTTGACTGTGGGAGTGAAAGGGTTACAAGATAGAACCACGTTGTATGACTCAAGGTTTGACTGTGGGAGTGAAAGGGTTCTAAGATAGAACCACATTGTATGACTCAATGTTTGACTGTGGAAGTAACATTGATATTACGCTGCTTTTTTTGTTATTTATTTATTTGTTTTTTGTTGTTGTTTTTGCATCTGTCATTGTCAGTGTTTAATGACTCGCACTAAAAGAGGGAAGAAATTTGACGGAGATCGTTGGAGTTTACAGGTGCCCATTGCAATTTAACAGCTGCTATCTAATTAGTTATGAAAAGTGAAATGAAAGATTGGTTCATTAAGCAACTTGTCTATAAAAAGCGATTGTAGTACATAAGGGCACAAAGAATATCTTATACCTGGATTTGGTTAATACCTTAAACTGCCACCAACATAAGACTCCCACAGTATTTACTTTTAGGTCCGTGTCAAATGAAAGCTGGGCAATCTTGGAACAATGAGATTTGGGTCTAAATATCCACCTAAAAACTGTTAAATTTATAACAACTAGAGAAACGAATGATATTTACACTGTTAACTGAGAGTAGCTTGAAGACTAGAACCTTGTGGCTTTATCTTAATTCTCTTCGCGCAATATTTACTTCTTCGCGTCGGTCTCCATACACTTGTTCTCTCTCGTTGTATCAGTGGTGACAGTACTGTACTGTGATACTATTTGTTTTACTATACAGTGTGGCTCTACCTTTTTCATCTTTGGATCAAACCATGCAGTATGACCATTCTTTGTAAAGCTACTGAACAGTACTGTACTGTGGAACTGTTTGTTTTACTATACAGTGTGGTTCTAACTTTTTCATCTTTGGATCAAACTATGCAGTATGACCATTCTTTGTAAAGCTACTGAACAGTACTGTACTGTGGTACTGTTTGTTTTACTATACAGTGTGGTTCTAACGTTTTAGTCTGTGGGTCCAGCCATGGAGTGTGACCATTCTTTGTAAAGCTACTGAACAGTACTGTACTGTGGAACTGTTTGTTTTACTATACAGTGTGGTTCTAACTTTTTCATCTGTGGATCAAACCGTGCCATGTGACCATTCTTTGCTCGGGATACTACTGAACAGTACTGTACTGTGGTACTGTTTGTTTTACTATACAGCGTGGTTCTAACTTTTTCATCTGTGGATCAAACCATGCAATGTGACCATTCTTTGCTCGGGATACTACTGAACAGTACTGTACTGTGGTACTGTTTGTTTTACTATACAGCGTGGTTCTAACTTTTTCATCTGTGGATCAAACCGTGCAGTGTGACCATTCTGTGTAAAGCTACTGAACAGTACTGTACTGTGGTACTGTTTGTTTTACTATACAGTGTGGTTCTAACGTTTTAGTCTGTGGGTCAGACCATGCAGTGTGACCATTCTTTGGAAAACTACCGAACAGTACTGTGATGTCATGATAACTGACCACTTTAGAAAGCTACACTGAGAACTGTGTTGTTTTTCCGCATTCGATACATGAGTTTGTTGTCTTTTGTGGTCTTTTACTTTGATTTTCTTGGTGATCTGGTTTACACTAACGTGCTTATAATACAGACTAGAAGAAAAAAAAAATCAGTAAATTTCAATGCTCGTGAAATTTCTCTGACGGTGACCCATAAATTACGTTTTGCAAAAGACCATTCTACCAAGCAGCTGGTTTAAACGTGTGACTGTAGTGAGCGCAACATTTTAACGCTGTGGTCATAACGTGGACAATTTCTCGAACCGCGCGCGTCGCGCAGGTTGCGCAAGTAACGATCGTGACACCTGGCGGCATCAGATAAACACGTGTTCGTCACGCGGGCGTGGGTGTTGGCGACTATCAGCTGAACACTGGTCACGCTGTTTATTAATTTATAAAAAATGGGAAGCGCGGGACACCAGTTTCTGTGGCTTAAAATCGCCGGCTTCGAACAGACTTAGTAGCACGCGATTTGTGGTCGGTAAAGAAGAGTGACAAAAGTAAGCACGTTTGTATTGAAGTTTTTAAACGATTTAATACATAATTGTCAGAGTTTTTTAACACTGCAAGTTGTAGAAAAATGAATATAATCCATTGACACTTGAAGAGGTGGTTGCCTTAAACCTAACTTGCGACTTTCCTGCTTTGTACCATAAAGAAACACAACAGCACTACAACCGTCAAAACAGTGGAAGCTGCTGAATAGCACTGTGCTGTGGAACTTGTTTATCTGTGGATTAAACCATGCAATATGACCATTTCTAGGAAAGGCACTGAAACTGAAGAGTGCTATTGTTTATTTTGCTGTACAGTGCGGTATAAACTTCTTTTTTTAATGGATAAAACCATAAACTGTGACGGTGAGACTTATCTTTGAACGGGGAGTCCTGTCCACTTCAAATGATTGATTTATTTCGTTGTCGTTTATTTACAGTGCATTCTGTTTCGGACCAACATCTGCTGTTCAAATATCGCGCAGGCTACAATGCATGTGTGGCCGATGTTTCCAAATACATGATGGGTGACAACTGCGGTGATGCCCACCTAAAAACCCAAATACTCTCACATTTGGCAGGACGCCACAGAACAGCAGGACTCGCTGAAGACCTCAGTGATGCAAGAACGGCCCCAGCGTTTCCCTACAGAGCCTCCGCTGAGTTACCAGGAGAGGAGCAAAGCATGCGGCTCCATTGGGATGCCGCTGAAACTCGATTTTCAACCAATCGCAGTTTGTCACCTTACATGGTTCAAACCCAACGGATGTTGCCTTCTACTGGGGCCATCCCGGTGCATTACGTACCTGTACTCACTCACGAAACTGGGACCCCGCCTGGATTACACGCCTTGGTCCCCGGTGGGCCATCTCCAGGGCTTCAGCTGAGAGACCCTCTGTGGAGGCCGTGGTGATAATTTTCTTAAAAAAACGTTTTCTTTGGCGTTTGACAAGGTTAGAACACTGGATAGTACGACAAAGCATCGTACTCTTTAGTTGCTTTCCAAAGAATGGCTGCACTTCATAGCAGTTCTTAGAGAAACGAAAAAGTTAGAACCACACTGTATAGTAAACCAAACAGTACCACAGTACAGTACTGTTCAGTAGCTTTACAAAGAATGGTCACATTGCATGGTTTGATCCACAGATCATGTGAAAAATATAGAACCACACTGTATTGTAAAACAAACAGTACCACAGTAGCTTTCCGCAGAATAGATCTCGTCAGACAAAATTTGTTAAAAGGGCTTTGTGAACTGTCCTGGGAGACCCGAGGAAAAGGGTGATTTTTGAAGAATTTTCTTAGAATAAAATCTAATAAAGTAAATGGAGCGACTTGAAGTTGCTGTAGAGTAAGAATTCGCTAGTCGAAATGGTTGCATACCGTTAGAAATGTTATGATTGATAGAAACGTTATAATTTTTACCGTATATGTTTTTATAGGTAGTAACAATAAAAGAATCCTTTAATTGGTATCGTAGGATTAGAATACGAGAATATTGGATTAAAGTAAACGAAAGGAGGAGATTTAAATTGTTGTTTGTTGTGTTAAATGGACAGACATATTGTGGGTTGGGTTGGAAGTCTACACCAAAATGACTACTCGCGGCATGTAAAATCTATATCATAAAACGAATGAAGAAGCCTAAGCCGTGTATTACACTGTGATTAAAACACTCCGGGCATTTGAGAACACTCGAGAAATGTAGAAAAGACTCGCCTGCGGCTCGTGTTTTCTACATTTCACTCGTGCTTTCAAATGCCCGTCTTTTTTTATCACAGTGTAATACACGGCTTAGGCTTCTTTATTTGTTAAATATATAACGATCGTATAGGACCTCTGTCTGCGTGCAGGTCTCGACAGATAAAGTTTGCAAATGGTTTTGAGTGTAGTTTGGAGTAAAAGAGCAAAAGTAAATTTTTCATAGACTGAAAATTTGCACGAGCCTGTAGGGCGAACGCAATTTTACGGAAGCTTTAAAGGGACATGTATAAAATTCTTGAGTTCGAGTTGTTAAGTACGAGTTGTTGAGTACGAGTACGAGTTGTTAAGTACGAGTTGTTGAGTACGAGTTCGAGTTGTTAAGTACGAGTTGTTAAGTGCGAGTTGTTAAGTACGAGTTGTTGAGTACGAGTTCGAGTTGTTAAGTACGAGTTGTTGAGTACGAGTACGAGTTGTTAAGTACGAGTTGTTGAGTACGAGTTCGAGTTGTTAAGTGCGAGTTGTTAAGTACGAGTTGTTGAGTACGAGTTCGAGTTGTTAAGTACGAGTTGTTAAGTGCGAGTTGTTAAATACGAGTTCGAGTTGTTAAGTACGAGTTGTTAAGTGCGAGTTGTTAAGTACGAGTTGTTAAGTACGAGTTGTTAAGTGCGAGTTGTTAAGTACGAGTTCGAATTGTTGAGTACGAGTTCGAGTTGAATCAGCGGTATTAAAGTGAAAGTATCGCGGGAGCAAAATTTGTCGAGTGACTTTTAAACGATTTGGACTGACAAAGATGTGCTGCGGAGGAGGCCCAGTTGCTGCAACTATTGGTGTATTATTTCTACTTTTTCATTACACTGCGGTTATCAAGGGTGTTTTGCCTCCCTATGTCCCATTAGTAGACGGAAATATGGAACACGCAGCACGTATCCTTTACATTTAAATTGCTGACGAGTCATGAATCTCGTTTTATACCACGCAACTGGACCGAAATCGAGCTGTTTCATTTCGAACATTAATTTAACTTGCATTGTAATAAAGATCCTTGGACTAAAAAGAATAATTAGGTATGATTGACCATATTTCGCGAAGTTTTCCCAGTTACTGATGCATGTTATTCCTTTATATAACATATCAGTGTTTTTATTCTCTTGCGGTGGTTCGCTAAGCTTAATAGCCACGGAAAATATTTCATTTGTAAGTAAAAACAATAACAATACCAAAAGTCCTGGAGAAAATCGCAAGGATTCGTCAAGTCCAGCTGGTGTTTGCTTGAAAGAAACGGGTATTGTTGAATGTGAACCGGCGCAACCGAATCTGGCGCTAAAGTGCCTAAATAAAGCAGAACCATAGCTCCCTCCTCGCATGCAAAGACTTCTTTGGGGTTTGAAACAGATTTTGCTCCCGCGATACTTTCACTTTGATACCGCTGATTCAACTCGAACTCGTACTTAACAACTCGCACTTAACAACTCGTACTTAACAACTCGAACTCGTACTCAACAACTCGTACTTAACAACTCGTACTTAGCAACTCGAACTCGTATTTAACAACTCGCACTTAACAACTCGTAATTAACAACTCGAACTCGTATTTAACAACTCGTACTTAGCAACTCGCACTTAACAACTCGCACTTAACAACTCGTACTTAACAACTCGTACTTAGCAACTCGCACTTAACAACTCGTACTTAACAACTCGAACTCGTACTCAACAACTCGTACTTAACAACTCGTACTTAGCAACTCGAACTCGTATTTAACAACTCGCACTTAACAACTCGTAATTAACAACTCGAACTCGTATTTAACAACTCGTACTTAGCAACTCGCACTTAACAACTCGCACTTAACAACTCGTACTTAACAACTCGTACTTAGCAACTCGTATTTAACAACTCGTACTTAGCAACTCGAACTCGTATTTAACAACTCGTACTTAACAACTCGTACTTAACAACTCGCACTTAACAACTCGTACTTAACAACTCGAACTCGTACTCAACAACTCGTACTTAACAACTCGAACTCAAGAATTTTATACATGTCCCTTTAAAGCTTCCGTACAATTTGCTGTCTGAAAAAATTTACGAGTGCTAATTTATACAAAATGGCACTCGAAAATCATTTGATTTCTTGATAATAATATACATGCCAAAATTTAATTTCAAATTTTTGCACTCAATTTCAATAGTTAAGCACTGTTTGGGATTTATTGACGTACAGCGCGTTGAAATTCCTGCACCGTATATTATCTCTAGAGAAAATGGTGCTGCCTTTCGCCAGAGCGAATAATATGAATGATGATATATATGTGTTGTTTATATACGAAATTTTGGAGATGTGTTTTGGTAGAGGCATGGCAAAGTGTTAATTAAAGCGAACCATATAAGAGGGTGCGCAGAATGATTTCCGCACAGGCCCCTACTTCATTATGCATGCTGTAGTTGAATTGTCTTGGGAAGTGCGCATGCAAACATTTCTTGTTTTTCTGAGAACGAAACCGTACGGCTACAGCATGCATAATAAAGTAGGGACCTGTGAGGAAATCATTCCGGGTTCGCTTGTACCTTAGTAGATGTGTGCCAAACTGAAAGATAAGATGGCTAGATTTCCGTTTACGCGCGCTGGAGGCGTGCTGTGTCGTTCTTCGTAAACAAGAAATGTTTGCCCGTGCATTAAACTACACAATTCAGCTACAGCATGCCTGATTAAAGTATGAGGTGACACGGAAATCTTGCCGATAAGAAACGATTTTGTGCAAGATTTTTTTGGCTTTCTGTGTTACCCTGGTGAAGGGAAAGCCGGCAGATCGCCATGTTCGGAGTGGAAACGTGGCTTCCCATGAAGTAGTCTTCATTTTGTGATTGCACTTTACGCGTTGCACGTGTGTAGTAAGTAACAAAATTAAACAGCGTATTTATCGGCTTAATTAATGCCTTTTAGGAGAAGATAGAAAAGCAGCCAATCGGAAAACTCAGTCAGCAACATTTGGCGCGAAATTTGAAAGGCAAATTTTTGCTCATGAATTATTCAATTTTTGTACTGTCACCTTCCGCGCTTCCGCTGACTGAAAGCGTGTTTCAAGTTTATCAAGAAGAAATGGTTTCCCGACATTTTTTAGCTTTTAAGTCTTCTTATGAGTTTATCTTTGCGAAGCAAACATTATGGCACACAAAAGTGCGTAGATGTCTGTCAAAAAATGGCATTTCCTACTCGAACCTCAAAAAAATACGTTCGAAAGCACAGACAACCTAACTGGAAAGCACATGTTTGACGAGACCTCATAGCTCTCACAAGGTAAGTTAAATTGTTTCTATTTCTTAATTGAACTGCGAAACGACTGGAGAATCCCGGAAAACAAGAAATTATGACTCGTTTTCCGACCGGAGGGAGAAGCTAGAAACAGAACACTCCAAGCGAAATTATATTACTCGACTGTCTAAAGCTACAATATTATTGATATATATTTACTCTTATCTCTGTCTTCAGGACTTTGGGGAAGTGAGTTCTCTCGTACTTCACGGTTTATTCTGGGAAAAAGATCTCTCTAGCAAGGTGACTACATTGATCTACATCGACTCCTATTTTGCTAGAAAGAAGCTTAAGCATGCAAGTACGCCAACAAAGTTGAGGACGCCACCAGTAAAAACCTCGGCAAGGTTTACCCTTTCACCAATTATCATGTTAGCCTCGTTTTATTTTTCCATATTTCTTTTGAACTTAAGAGTTTTCCAATTATTACGTGCGCTTACATTCCAAATTTTGTTGGGCAAATTTAGCGTCGTCGAAAAAGTGAATACTTGAACTATTGCAACTGCCAGTCGCTGTTTTGCAGAGGAAGGCATAAATTCCTACCAGACAAGAATTTGCACGTGCAGTTTCATTGCTTATATCAGCGCTGTTTTTTTGCGCCGTCCTTGTCTCTGTCGTCCTCTTGTTTGCTTGAGCTTCTTAGAAAATCGCTGATAAAGGCTTACTCGAGCAAAGTAAAAATTTTTCAAATGGTTGGACATTGTTTGTTTTAAGGGAGGAAACAATTTAAAATTTTCAGCAAAACAATTTTTAAGGCCCCCTTGTTTTAAAATCTAATATTCAGTGGGTGAGCTCTACGAGAAAAATTTAATTCCCAAAGGAATTGTTCTACCATCGCCACGTTTTCCTCGTGCATGACGTCATCAATGTTGCGCTTGGTGTTGATTGGCCAAGAAGGAAACAATTGTTTGTACAATAGCAAGAACCAAGCTAGAAATTTCAGGCAAAAACTTCCCCAAAGAAATACTAATAGATAATGAAAAGGAAATGATTAAGTATTTGATTGGAAATTTAAGATTTACACATCCCTTTAATGATTTATTTTTGCGATCTTGCTTGAACCGAGCAAAATTTATTTATGTAGTAATTTATGTTTTGTTTCAGATTCACGAAGTTACCACGCTGGGACAAAAAGAACATGACAGAACAAATGAAAAACAAGAACTGCTGGGACACACGAAAGAATGTAGTCATAAGATTAAGAGGTATTATGATGTATTAGAGAAAATTTTCTTGATGGTATTTAGCGAGTAGGGCGGGAAAAAACGAAATACAGGCAATGTTCACGGAATTTCCCATGTGAATAACAACTTCGCACGTCTTTTTTGTGGCAAAGAAAAGTTCAACAACAATTTTTTCAATGGGATGTTTCTCTTGAAAATCTTAGACACTGAAAAGCTTTTTCATCAATGACTTATGCAATTTTGTAAGAATAGAATAGAAACCCAGAAAATGCAATCAGTGAACAAAGCATTCTCATGTCGCTTTTACGTGCTCAAACACTGTCTTTCGTGTTTGATATTTCTCACCAAAAATTTTATTTGGCTTTTGTTTCACTGAGAATAGACTTTCACAGTTTAAAAATTCCCTTAGTATAACACTATTTGGGGTACACGTCAGTCATATGGTACTAAACTTGTGTCGTTATCAGAGCTTCAAAAACGCTTATAACAGTTAATGATATCTTTACCTTCTTTTTTAGTCACTGAATTTTCGGTGGCTTCGTTCCTCCTTCATCAGAGATAGAACACTGATTTGCCTTGCACATTTATCAAAATGCCAAAGCCGCAGCAGGTTACGTAGTTCTGAGTTTTATTTTTCATACTTGAAAACTGAATTTGGTTGAAGTACGATACTAGGCGAATTAAAAAACTCCAAAGCACTCTTGAGAGAGTGATTTGAGAAAGCGCACCAAATTTACGACAACCGCAGCATCTTAAACCATATAGGAAATTTTTCAGAATAATCAATTTATCTGATTTTCAAATTAAGCTCTGAGCAGTAGCGACACAAGTTAAGTCTGGTAGATCTTTCATCGATTTGTTAGCATTTTCAAACGAAACTCGCTTTAGTTAGAGGATCTTTCTTCGTGTATCGGCCAGAGATGGTTGCGCATTTATTTACTATTGCACATAAAATTATTTAGTAAGGTCTCTCTTGTCGTTTTGCTTTGTTTGCGCCATCTCTGTCCGGAACTCGGAGAAGGATTCTATCGTTTCTCTCAAAACAGGTACCATCTAGAAAGTGTATTTTGTGTAGAACCAATATTGAGGTCAGGTCAAGCAAACTGTGCTTACAGAGGGTGAAATGCACTGTAGAACCTTCTGTAAACATAGCGCGCTTCTCTTGGCTTTGTTGTTGATACTTCACGAGATCCGCCTTCATAGTATTTCGGTTAAAACTTGTATGTGTTGCTGCTCATTTTTTTTCATGTTAAACAAGTTGATAATAAGGGACGGACCATTAGAAAAGTGATGCGGGATGGGGGGGGGGGGGGGGTGGGGAAAAAAACAAAAAAACATTCATGCAAGGGAAAATGCCAAAAAAAATTCATGCAAAGAAGAAGGTAAAAAAAAATTCATGCAGAAGGAAGGTCCAATTGTGACTTTTTCAAACGTAGTAAAAAAAATTCGTGCAGAGGGGTTCAGTGAGCGAAAAAAAAAATTCGTGCAAGCTGAAAATTCCCCCCCCCCCCCATCACTTTTCTAATGGTCCGTCCCTAAGCTATACCACCCTAAGATTAAACAGGAGCTGGCGTCATGGGCGTTAAACCTTTGTCCAGGCGAAAAAGCTTCGCTCTGACGAAGGGCTAACGCCAGCGGTGGTGTGACTGATTATCAACACTTTTGACGCAACATCAGTTTTCTTTAGAACTGTTTTTGTTGTATTTATTTTGAGTAGACAGCTTTAGTGTACACTGGAATGTGTTTGGCAGTTGAGTTAATTCCACAATATACGCCGATTGTTGTGAAAACTCCCACTTGGATACGCTTCGTGTGAGGAAAAACAACAATGATGTATATTGTACGAAAGCCGAGGAGGGACTTCAGACTTCTGACTTCTGACTTCGGACTTCAGACTTCAGACTTCAGACTTCAGACTTCAGACTTCGGACTTCGGACTTCGGACTTCGGACTTCGGACTTCGGACTTCGGACTTCGGACTTCGGACTTCGGACTTCGGACTTCGGACTTCAGACTTCAGAGACTTCCGCCCTCGCTTGGTTTCCGCTGACCTCCGAGTTGTTGAATTGTTAGATCAGGCAGGTCCACTATTTGAAGTCAGATCCGCTAACTATAAAGTCAGAATGGATGAAGAGGTAAGCAAAAGCTCATTATAGTTGTAAATTTAACACGATTCTTTGATTTTGTTTTTTGAAGAAAGAAAATTACCGTATTTTCATAAACGCTGTGTCTATATGTCCGGCAGCCGGACAGAATTTTCAAAATACTCGGTGTCCGGCTGTCGAAATTTTCTCGTGTTATGATTTTAATCGGTAATTACCTAATACTCCATATTCCTTTCCTCCTAGCCCTAATCCTTAAGTTAATTGGCATAATCTACCTTGAAAGCGAAGAAAATCAGATTGCCGGACACCGAGTATTTTGAAAATCCTGTCACCGGCGGCTGCCCTCTGAATGCCGGACATAGAGACACTTCGTATTATAAAAGAAGCCGGACATCGGTAAATATGAATTCAATGCTGCTTAAACATACATTCAGCTGAAATCTGAATGGATTTACGCCACGGTTATTTAGTAAATAGAGATTACTCCATGGAAAATGCGCGCGTACGATTTTTATTCACGAGTTGAGTAGTATCAGAATACGAACGAGTGAGCGCAGCGAACGAGTGAGTTTTCTCATACAACTCAACGAGTGAATAAAAAATCGTACAAAGCATTTTCCATGGTGTAATTTGTTTATTTTATAGAAACTGAGATTTTTGAAAAGCCAAATTTTCTCAATCTTACGCGCGTGTTTAGGGAACCCATTCAACTGCAATGTATGCGTGTAAAACTAGAATAACTAAAACATCAGTTTCTCTTTCAAAATCAAATATTTAATGAAGTAACACAAGAAATAAAACGTCAGTTTATACCTTCACAACTTTTATAAAGATTTTTCAACTGAAAAAAAAAACCTGACTGAGGCTTATAGGTTCAAATTTAATCGAAATCGCGATGCGATGTTGTTCACTAGTGAGTTTTCGTCGTTCGCGTTTGTGATTGGACGAACGACGTTTTTTCACTAGTGAGTTTTCATCGTTCGCGTTTCCTATTGGCTAATGCATTTTACGTATCATTTTTACTTACTCTTTCTTTCGTGAGGAAATCTCAGTATCTATGATATAAATTAGTTTTTGTTTTGATCTAGAGCTACCTTGGCGCCCTTGAATTCGTAACAGTGTCCCCAAAACTGCAACGTGTTGTATATCTGTTGCGATTGAAATACCACAAATATGAATTCTAAACCGCGTGTTTTGTGACATGGGCATAACATGAAGCAAACGACGTGAGCACAAGGGACACGCGAGAGGCGGGGTGACGGAGGGGGGGGGGTTGGTGTTGTTGGTAACAAAGCCATGTTGCGCGACATTACCACAGCCTAAAGCACTCTCGTACACGAGGGTCATGACGCAGCGAAGGGACATGTCGCAGCGAAATGTTGTAGCCACAAAATCATGTATTGTTCACACATAGCACACCTGCCATAGCGGACATGTAGCAGGGACGTGTAGCTGGGACATGTAGTAGCGACAAAGTCATGATCACATTGCTTAAACACAAACATGTTCACTGTATGTGAACATTATGACATAATTTTGTGAGGTAATGAATATATGAAAGACCTACATGAACTGTGGATGCAAATATCGCTCCGTCATGATCCCTCGTGTGCGGGAAGCTCAAGGAGTTGGGGACTTTCAACGGAACTTCCTGAAACGGGGATGGTTGTCTACTGGATGCGAATATCCGGAGTAAATCGGGGAGTCTCTAGGGAAAATAGACCTTGTTTGTAAAATGAGCCTATTATTATTTGCAGCTCAGAGATTTCCTGGAGGAAAATTGTGTCGAGCTTAAGCCGATTTTTGAGGAGCATAGGGTACGTTCAAAGAAATCTATCGATTTGTTTATTTATTTACTTTCTTATTTATTTACTTATACTTTCATACTTTTTTTGTCTGGTGTATAGTTTGCCAGCCGCAAAAATGATATCAGACACTCAATTTGAGAGGATGGGCTTAGCCATCGGTCAAATAGCCATGTTGAAGGTCCTATTCGGCAAATCAGTCCAGGGTAAGGAATGTTTGTTTAGTTGCAAGTATGCCATAAAGTATATTTTTTTTAAAAAGTGAGAAATCTGGAGAAATCTTTTGGATTTTCATTCAACGTGAAAGGACGGGCATAAAAAGCTTTGTTGCAGCTTCATTCATAATGAACCCTCGCCTTTGTTTTGTTCTTTCACAAACCTTTGTTTCCTGAAGCCGGTGATCTAAAACAAACCTTTCTGATGTACATAATACGTACCAAAATGACTCACCATTTGTGCTTACGAAACTCAAGTTATTGTAAGTTAACTGTGGGTTTATCGTTTTTTCACAGTGGATAGGGAACAACGGATTAAAGACTTAGTAACGAAAATTCAAAAAGGAAACAAGGAAGGGAAAAAAAAGGAGGCTAAGGCAGTCAACCCAGTCAACCCTACAGTGAGCAAAAAACCAGCGAAAGTGAAGAGTCACAGGCTCTACATTGGTTGGCTTCACAGAACCAGCAGTGAGTCACGTTACAAACAGATAAGAACGAAAGAAGGCGGAGGGGTTCGGGACATCTATTGCAAGGAAGACGAAGACATTAGTGTGGAGTCCCTACAGATGATGGCAAGTAAACTCTTCTTTCCGCAAGGGGTTTCGAAGTATGGTGCCTTAGAAGACATGAAGATCGAGTTGGGCAATTATGCACAAGAGCGTGTTTCCGTTTTTTGCGATCTCGAAGGAAACCAATGTACATTTCCGGAATATTTGAAATCACGTGGCCTCTTTGCTAGCAGATGTTACGTGTACCTGATGTCAACACTAGCAGACACAAAGGAATGTTCCCCACGCAAGCTAAAGCAAGCCGACGATTCTGGCTTGGTATCTGCTCCTTTAGAAGAGAAGGTCGAAAAAGTATCGTCACCACAGCTAGATGCATTCATGGGATGTAGCAAATCACAGATGTCGGAGGAATTTCAGAACCTGGGGATGAATACTAGTACACCTGTGAGGAGCGAACCAAGAACCCAGGCCCCTCTCTACGCCCCCGTATCAAAAGAAGGGGGAGGAACTTTGTGCACTGTAGAAGATGTTGATGACCATCGTCTTGCAGTAACTTATGAATCTTTACAAGAATCATCTTATTCCGAGGTTATCCTCACTACAGTAACATTTTCAAGAGAACAGTGCTTTGAAATGAACTGCTTTTCAGAACCACTTACCAGGGACCTCGAAGTAGACCGGTACGATCCCTTGGACAACGGCTTTACCGTTGTAGGTATTTCGAAAGGCGAAAAGTGCTTTCTCGACAAGACGTACAATGAAACTAAACCCGATGAGCAAGGTTTAACGAATTTCAGGTACGAGTTTCCTGTGGCGACTGAAGATTCTAGTGGTCTTATTCTTCATCACCCATCGGAAATCTGGGGCTATGATGGCCATCAACTAATTATTGGGGTGGTGGTATCATGCCACATGGCTCTTAATGCACGTTTTGTCTGGTATCGGAATGGACTCAAAATTAAAGAAGGACATCCGTTTTGCTGCCTGGTAGTCACTGAGCCTGGCAACTATAGTGTAGAGGTGTTCCGTGGGGAGGAGAGAGAAATGTCGAATCCAATTGAGATTTGCCGTACAAACTGGTCGAGAACCTCGCGCTCATCATTGGTAGCGAAGGCTCAAAAGCAAAGCTTAAATGAAGGTACAGGTGATGAAAGTAATGCCACACAGCAGCTAAATCAGAAAGAAAATGCAGCAGCTCCATCAGTCCCAGTAGTGGATAAAGAGGAGATAACCTTGTTCAACGAAATTGGCCGTGGTTCGTTTGGTGTAGTATACAAAGCGTCCTGGGCGGGAACCGATGTGGCCGTAAAATTTCTTAAAATGCGAAATGCCAGACGTCTACAATATGTCATCGAAACAGAAGTTCGCGTCCATGGCATGATTCGCCACCCGAATATCGTGCAAATTATGGCTGTGTCGATATTGAAAAATTCCATCTACATAGTTTCGGAGTATATCGAAGGTCTGAATTTAGACGATATAATATTCGGGGATGGTGAAAGGTCCACAAAAATTGCCCTTAAAGGGCACGATAAAGTTTGTGTAGGGAGACAAATTTCTCAGGCGGTTGCATATTTGCACAATTTAAAGCCCCCCGTTGTGCACAGGGACATAAAGCCCGCTAATGTTTTAGTGGCCAAAGGTTCCCTCGTCACCAAACTTTCCGACATGGGGCTCAGCAAGGTGAGATCAGCGCAGTCTTTAAGCCAGACAAGCAGCACTGCCATCCCAGGAAGTCCCAGTTACATGGCCCCAGAATGTCTACTAGAGAAGAAAAAGGCTACAGTCCATTCTGACGTCTGGTCGCTAGCATGTACATTATTGGAACTTTTTACAGAACGCGACTGCTGGGAACATTTGTTTGTTGCTGAAAACACCTCAAATAGAGAGGATGGTGGCGATGCTTCTCCTCAGATAACATCTCTAATTTCTGCAATGAAGAGAAGGGAATCTCCGGCCGTGTTAGAATCGATCGATACCCCTCTGCAAAACATTCTCGCAGACTGTTTTAAATATGACATTGACCATAGGCCTCGGGCCATCGACATCGTCAATGCTCTACTCCAATAGACAGGCCTATTTTACTAATAAGAGTTTTCCTTTTTAATTTTCCTATAGATCAGGTGTAAATGAGTTTCGATAGCGACCCTCAAATGTTTCCAACTGACTACAGCTTTAAGAGGTAGGAGCCCGGGACAGGGTATGACAAGAACAAACACATCTTCAGGCTTAATAGATCCGATCCGGAATCGGCTCCGCAGGAGAATGTTTCACTTGATAAGTTTTTATTTCATACTTTTTAGACAATTTTTTATTACTGGTCAGCAGGGGGGAAATGAACAACTTTCCCATTTTTCACATTCATTTTTTTATATACTTTTTGAGCATACTTTTATTGTGGATTATACGTCGCACGATAAACTTATATAAGCTCATAAGTATATGTCTATTTCAATAGTGTTGGGTTACTGTTCGAACTGTTACCGGTTTTGAATTCATTACTTAGAAAAACTACCATTAATAACCAAATCACAAGTGAGCGTATCGTTTATTTCGTTAGGTTTTATCGACCTACCGGAACTTGTTGATTATAAATAAGGTTGTGTTTCCGCTCCTCTTACTAAGTCGAGGTTCGCAAGTTTGTACGTATACGTTACTGATTTAGTATTAAAAGTATCAGCTAATACAGCAAACGTGATGTTGAAGGCAAAGATTACAATCATGGTTAAACGTCCTGGGGCACCTTTCCAAATAGCACTTGACTTACCTGGTCTTAATTTTCTTTATTGGCAAAACGTCAAAATCGCTACCGCGTTAACTGTGCACAACACTTATTAATTTAGATCACTGGACTGTGCCCTACACGTTATAACCATCACTGTTGTCTGTAAGCCAACTGACAAGTAGAATCATGTGCGATTAAACAAGAAGTTTAATAAACAAAGATATAACAAGTAAATAACATCGACGTTCCAAGCCTGTTTTCTTTTGATTTCTCGTAACAGGCTCGTAAGGATTATATCATTTAACAAAAACAAGGTTTGTGGGGTGCGGATTATAAACATCATAGTAGAGCTTAGTTATGAAAGCGGGCAAACGGGTCTTGCTCTTTCTTCGTAATAAAATGTTCAATGGACAACACTGATAACAATGTATCTTAAATCTCGGCTTTAGGTTAAATCTGCACAAACGACAGTGGTAAAGCAATGCAGTTTCCAGTTTTTAGTAGTTCTTTAAAACGTCTGTTATCTCGGAAAACAATTTAACAGCCTCGTACTCATTCGAGGGTGCAACATAATCAGGCTTAACTAATCGCACTAATTCCTCGACACCCTCATGAAAATCGACACAATTTTCGGTATACATTTCTTTGCACGCCTTTACATCACCGATATCGACTTCTTTTAAGAAGCTGTGTGTTCCGTATATCTCAGGTGTAAAAAACATGACATCTGGTTTACCACCTTCTACTTCGCATCGCTTTTGCCGCTGAATATTGTGTGTATTCCACAGCTCTACCACGAGTTGTAGCTCACGTCGTATTATTGGTAAGAAACAAAATTTCAGGCATTCCTTGGTGAGATAGTCGTCTCTGTAAATACCAGAATCGCGTAGATCTTTAAATATATTTATCCACCACCCTCCTCCTCCTTCGCGGAGTTTTGACCACCAGGCTTCTATACGCTGGTTTGCACTGCTTTTACCTTCAACAAAACTACCACTACCCGCAAACTCGTCGTCACCATGCCATCGAAAAAACTGTTGAAGGGTGCCAATAATTGTATTCTCCGTTCCCCTGTCGCAGCGCATCCTCCTGGGAACCCCCCCAAGCTGTTGAACTGTATCGAGGTAGTGAGAGGCAATAACATTGGGATTCTTGTTCGTGGAGTTGACCTCTAGCCATAGAATTCGCCTGGAAAATCCGTCTATCGCACCATGAACAAAAATACCAAAGGGAGCAAGTTTGTCCCATCCATCAACGTGCCAAATAAAGTTAGGACCTGGCGTGACGTACCTTCGTCTCTTTAGCCTGCGTCTTTTACGGCGTTCTACTCCTTCAGGATCTACGACGCGAAGACACTTCATAATGGTATCCCTTCTCACTATCAAATTATATTTTCGTCTAAGCCGCCTTGTCAATTGACGGTATCCAGTAAAGGAACCACAAGAGTTTTCTATTTCATCCAGGATAGCACTGACTATCTGCTCGACAGCTGATTCGTTGGCAAGACAGGCTCGTTTCAACCTCATCCGATTAAGAAGGCGTTTCACTGTACGCACGGATATTGTTACGCCATGTTGTAACGCGAGAAACCCGACTATTTCAATATTCGTGAAATCTTGTAAGAAGTAGTTTCTTATTAAATACTCTCTATCTAGACCTCTGTCTTTGTTTAACGCAGGTGTGTAAGCTGGTAAAACACACCAAGAGATGCAAACCGCATTTAAAAGGACAAGTAAATGTAGCAACCTGTGTAAGCAAAGAATTGCTCGTAATTATTTTCTTACCAAAACTTTGTAACTGTTCAGCTAAAGACAGTAGTTAAACTCCCAAAAGGCAATAGCCTAACACTGACTTACCGAAACATAATTGCACAGATCTGGCCCAGTAAATTTGGCTCGGTTTCAAGGGAAGGAAATAACGTGGAGGTCCGAAATTGAACATATGTGTTCTGAAGTTTAAATCTGAAGTCTAAACCCGAAGTCTAAATCCGAAGTCTAAATCCGAAGTCTCGCTTCGATGTCTTTTTTAAGTCTGAAGTCTGAACTCTGAAGTCTGAAGTCTGAACTCTGAAGTCTGAACTCCGAAGTCTCGCTTCGATGTTTTTTATGTAAAGTCTGAAGTCTGAAGTCTGAAGTCTGAAGTCTGAAGTCTGAAGTCTGAAGTCTGAAGTTTGAAGTCTGAAGTCTGAAGTCTGAAGTCTGAAGTCTGAAGTCTGAAGTCTGAAGTCTGAAGTTTGAAGTCTGAAGTCTGAAGTCTGAAGTTTGAAGTCTGAAGTCTGAAGTCTGAAGTCTGAAGTCTGAAGTCTGAAGTCTGAAGTTTGAAGTCTGAAGTCTGAAGTCTGAAGTCTGAAGTTTGAAGTCTGAAGTCTGAAGTCTGAACTCCGAAGTCCCTCCTCGGCTTTCGTAATATTGAGGCTTTAATTCGACTTTCAAACACATTAATATCTCAGTTGTTCACAGTATATTACAAACTGTAAGTACAAGGAACTAAAAAAGGTACTTGCAAGTCAGAAGAAATATATCACTTTAAATCAGTAATGCAAATGAACTTTATAACTGAGGTATTTAGTAATAAAGAGAAATCAAAAGAATACTTTGTGTTGACTTGACCGTCCTCGTGAAAAAAAAAATTAAAAAACGGCGCATGCGTATTTGGCACGCCGTATTTTTTTCTAAGTCTTTTGGCGGGAAAATTTTGCCAATTTGAACAGAGTGCTAGTAGGAAGACTAGTTATGCAAATTAGAGAAATAAAGGACAAGTGGAGACTGCAAACATTAAACCAGTGATTTAATTCGGCGCATGTGCAGTAATGCAAAATATTATATTTTCGAATTTTTTTTTTCTGGGCGTAAACCTCGCGCATGCGCATTAGGTCTAAATAGAGACTTGGACAAGGACTCTAAATAGCTTGTCTTCAGACTACAGACTACAGACGCGAAGCTATAGCTACGAGCACCGTGATATTCTCAACTACGCTTCTTCACTGGTTTCAAGTTAGGAGCCCAATACTCGGAGCGTGCAACTCCCATACAAGGTTTGTGAAACGGCGTTTTCACAAACTTGGACGACAGAGCGAACGACTTGCGAACAACTACATCAGTTCGGTAAGTACTATAAGACGAATACGCCAACAACTCTGGTTCAACCACCGCTGCAAAGGCCACGGTCTCCTTCCGGCCGGACTTAAACTTAAGTCTCCGTTGAACACACAAGAGGCCATCCAGATCGTCAAATCCACCTGCAGACGACTGGTCAAAGCGCGGATAAACGACTGTCACAGAAGACTCAACTCCTACAACAATAAACTACAACAAAAGCTTGACAAACTTAAACAACTGATTAACTTACTTGACACTGTTACGACAATCGTTGACAGGCGAGCCGACAAAACTACAGACCGTGTTTGTACTGAACATGAACGAAAACTGACAAGACTTCAACGCAATAAAGACAAAAAGCGATCGAAAACTGACGATAACTGGGTCAGGAATATTTCTTCCCGTCCCTTAGACAAAACCGAGACTCACGTACTGTCTTACGGACTAAAACACTCAGTGACGCCTAAACGGATACCGACCGAGTCTATTGTATCGAGTGTTGAGGCATTTCTGTCTAGTCAGCGAGACTTACCAGGATCTGCCAAGGATAACATCAGAAGTAGAATTGCTTCTACACTACAATCAGCCTCTATACCTGTCAATAACTTGACAAAAGACGAACAACAGGCACTGAAACGACTGAGAAACGACGACAACATTGTTATACTACCAGCCGACAAAGGACGTGTCACTGTTGTTATGGACAAGACTGACCACTTCGACAAAATGGACGCACTTGTTTACGACAAACAAACTTACGAAGAGCTTAAACGCGACCCGACGCCAGCACTTCAACGTAAACTTAACAGCAAAATACTTACGCTTAAAAAGACTGACGCTATTGATACTCAACGCTACTACCAACTGAGGTGCTCAGTACCACAAGCACCGAGACTTTACGGACTACCTAAACTGCACAAACCTGGTATACCGATGAGACCTATAGTGTCATTCTGTGGATCCCCTACGTAGCAACTGTCCAAGTACTTGACGAACATACTGCAACCCCTCATTAACAAATCAAGATCTAAACTACAATCTACGGAGAACTTTATTGACGCTATTAAAACAGCGCAGATACCTGACGACTACAACCTTTTGTCTTTTGATGTGAAGTCACTGTTCACCAGTATTCCACTTCAACTGGCATTACAGTTTACCGAGACAGCTATACAGCAATCTACAGTTAAACTTCCGTTACCGACAGAAGACATCATGGACTTACTGAACCTTTGCCTTACGTCGACGTACTTTCAGTACAACGGTAAACACTACAAACAGTTGCATGGAACAGCCATGGGGTCGCCTGTTTCTGTTGTTGTCGCGGAAATTGTGATGCAACACGTGGAGGAACGCGCCCTTTCAACTTACCGACAGACGATACCGCTTTGGTTTCGCTACGTTGACGACACCTTTACCGCCGTTCACAAAGACGAAATTGACGGTTTTCACGACCACCTTAACGAACAGAACGCCGACATCCAGTTTACTAAAGAGATCGAAGAAAATGGAAAACTTCCTTTTCTAGACTGTTTGGTAAGCCGCGACAACAACGAACTGCGAACGAGAGTGTACAGAAAACCGACACATACCGACAGATTACTTGAGGAATCATACTACAACCCGACTTCACACAAAGCCACGACTATAAAGACATTGACGAGACGAGCGCAACTAGTTTGGGACACACCGGACAGCTTACGTGACGAAAACAGATACCAAGAACGTGTCTTTCACAAAAACAATTACAACGCTGACTTTGTTAGACGAAACATTTACCGACCTACTGAAACTGACGCAACGAACAGGAACAGGAACAGGAACCCAACACCGGTTACTACAGTGACTATACTGTAGTTGGTTAAAAAGTAGAAGGAAACAGACCCTCAAAGTAGCCAGCTCGCTCTGTCCGCTGCTATTGTTATCATTGACAGCTGGCCGGAACCGTAGACATGATAAAGGGAGTTTAACAGGAAGTCAGAAACATCTACCTAACAATTTTTGTACAACTGTGTAGTTTTGATTGATTCTCCTAAACAGCAGATTATTTCTTTGGATCTCTTGAGCATCTCTTTCAGAAGTGTAAATATGTTTTATAAAAGTTTTCGCACTCATTTAAAATTGCTCTATTTGTTGTAGCAAAGTGTTTCCGCCAATCTTAAATTGACCACTATTGCCACTATTCACCTGGATGTCGGAGTATGATATTTAACAATTATTCCACGAAATCGAGTCGTATATTTAGTAAATAAACCCCTTCCGGCGGCTGGTATATCGGAGGATAATGCCCGCGGCTGAGAGATTGTCCGAAAAATGAACAGTTGGCCGAGAAGCGAAGCTTCGAGGGCATATGTGAAATTTTGAGGACAATCTCTCAGCCAAGGGCATTATCCTCCCATATACCAGTAAGCCAGGAAGGGGTTTATTTATTTTATAACCCTCCGCGATCGTGAATTAATTTCTACTTTGTAGGTGTTGAAGAAAAAGAAAAACAAGTCGTCTGACTGGGGATTCAGGCGACTGATGCAAACGCTGCATGTACAGTGATTGGTTAAAATTGTTTTATATAAACTGTGATTGGACCAGAGCTTGACAAGCTGTCATGTCAAACATACTCTCGCAACGCCCCTTACATGAAAATCTGGAAAACACGGCACTTTTGGTTTATTTTACCAACTGATTTTTTCGATTGAAGTCAAAGCAAAACATTTCCGATGGATTAGAACAGAAAATCCAACCATACCACTAACACTGCGAGAGAAATTACAACCATGAAACAGGGAATTTGGAAAATATGGTGTAGTTGAAGGAATTGTTCGCAAACTTGGCTTTATTGTTGAATGGCGGGCGCCGAGGAGATCGAAGAAAAGCAAGGGTAGGCGAACTTTAGTTCCAGTTGCAAGAACAGGTTGAACTGACTGAACCGAATTCTTTTGAGCTATAAATCGAGTGATAGTATGGGATGACTCGAATAGTTGTTCTACAGTTAGTCGTGTACTGTACCACTGGAGCGACTTACCGTTTGCGTAGTTTATCGTTTTTGGCTTGGAAAAGTTTCTCAACCGGCAGCTTTAAATACAAGGGGAAGTGTACCTTGTGCAAAACCAGCCTTTTTGCACATTTCAGTGGGGAGATTTTCAAGAATTTGATTGCCCAAGGGTTCGTAACTTTTGCTCACCTCCATGCCAAAAACACCAGCAGCTTATTTTGTTGATTTTCTGTTTATCCGGAGCTACAATTGCGACTAGCTACTTTAAAATTACGATGTCACTGGATTATAAAAACGAGTTTGTTTGTTTTCCATGGAAATTAAATAAAGAAAACACCGAACACTGAATGTTTCCGTTTCTTAATTGTGATCCAAAAATCGGACGACAAATATCGCTTCGGACGGGGGTTATTGCGTGATAACCGTCCTCCGATTTTTTACCACGTGACTCAAAATAGCCAATAAAATTGCTCAAAAATTAATCGGTGGGTTATAACAGCTCTTATAACCCACCGATTAATTTTTGAGCAATTTTATTGGCTATTTTGAGTCACGTGGTAAAAAATCGGAGGACGGTTATCACGCAATAACCCCCGTCCGAAGCGATATTTGTCGTCCGATTTTTGGATCACAATTAAGAAACGGAAACATTCAGTGTTCGGTGTTTTCTTTATTTAATTTCCATGGAAAACAAACAAACTCGTTTTTATAATCCAGTGACATCGTAATTTTAAAGTAGCTAGTCGCAATTGTAGCTCCGGATAAACAGAAAATCAACAAAATAAGCTGCTGGTGTTTTTGGCATGGAGGTGAGCAAAAGTTACGAACCCTTGGGCAATCAAATTCTTGAAAATCTCCCCACTGAAATGTGCAAAAAGGCTGGTTTTGCACAAGGTACACTTCCCCTTGTATTTAAAGCTGCCGGTTGAGAAACTTTTCCAAGCCAAAAACGATAAACTACGCAAACGATAAATCGCTCCAGTGGTACAGTACACGACTAACAGTAGAACAACTATTCGAGTCATCCCATACTATCGCTCGATTTGTAGCTCGAAAGAATTCGGTTCAGTCAGTTCAACCTGTTCTTGCAACTGGAACTAAAGTTCGCCTACCCTTGTTTTTCTTCGATCTCCTCGGCGCCCGCCATTCAACAATAAAGCCAAGTTTGCGAACAATTCCTTCAACTACACCATATTTTCCAAATTCCCTGTTTCATGGTTGTAATTTCTCTCGCAGTGTTAGTGGTATGGTTGGATTTTCTGTTCTAATCCATCGGAAATGTTTTGCTTTGACTTCAATCGAAAAAAACAGTTGGTAAAATAAACCAAAAGTGCCGTGTTTTCCAGATTTTCATGTAAGGGGCGTTGCGAGAGTATGTTTGACATGACAGCTTGTCAAGCTCTGGTCCAATCACAGTTTATATAAAACAATTTTAACCAATCACTGTACATGCAGTGTTTGCATCAGTCGCCTGAATCCCCAGTCAGACGGCTTGTTTGTCTTTTTCTTCAATACGTACAAAGTAGAAATTAATTCACGATCGCGGAGGGTTATAAAATAAATAAACCCCTTCCTGGCTTACTGGTATATGGGAGGATAATGCCCTTGGCTGAGAGATTGTCCTCAAAATTTCACATATGCCCTCGAAGCTTCGCTTCTCGGCCAACTGTTCATTTTTCGGACAATCTCTCAGCCGCGGGCATTATCCTCCGATATACCAGCCGCCGGAAGGGGTTTATTTACTAAATATACTATGAGTAGGGAACCAATCAGAGCGCGCGTTTGCTCATATACAAGGGTTGCAGATATAATAATGTTAAATATTAAACCATCTAAACAATAGTAGCTGTACATCACTCTGCTGAGATACTTACAACAAATTCAGTTACCGTAAAGAGATGGAACTAACTGATTTACTAACAAAATTCCACTTCTTTTTCATCGGTTTTCAAAAAAAATATTTGATGCGTAATCATCTTTGTGTTTATTTAGCAACAATGCAAACAAGCAAGCTTAATGACTGGAACTAAGTTTATTTTCCCTTTGCTTCAACACTGATAAGCCATAAGGCGCTTCTTACTCTTTCACGTTGTATCAAATAGATCTGAAAGAGGTCTTGGCAGTTACAGCGGGATGCTGCTGCCGTTGTAGTTTTCAAAGGTCTGAGCAGCTGACAGTACATGAAGGCCATAGATGGGGAGGAGAGACACACAGCTGTTTCTGGTGTGCAGAGTTGACACTGTACCTTTAGCAAGAGTTGTGTGCAGTCAGTTGTCACTGCCTTAAAACAGTGCAAGAGGCCTAACATCAAGGTGAGACAATTGTCATCTAATTATTATTCCTGGACATAGTACTAATACTTTCAGTGACTGATTGACTGATCGAGAACGTAATAAACAGCAATTCACTTCTTTTCAAATCTTGTTAATAAGTAAGTGAGATTAGACTTTGTTTACATTTGATTTATATTTTTTCTTTGCCATTTATTTTTTTAAATTACCACAAACACAAGGTTGATTAAAACAACCCATTATTGGATACAAAATTAGAAAAAGAGACATTGTATCAGTTAGAGTGTTTTTTTCAGTTTGACATATTTGACAGGCATGAAGGTACTTTTTTCTCGAAATAATTCCAGTGGCAGTTAAACCGTTAACCCTAAGGATTTTGAGAAGCTTGTTTTAATGAAACCTTGGCAGGGATTTACTCATAAAGGCTTACAAACCAAATGAACCAGGCCAAAATAACAAGATTATTGACTTGTTTGTGACGAACACGTTTTTATGTGCATGTGTAGCGAGGATTACCTCTGAGACCACTACATAAAGTCTTTAAAACAATAGGTGTTAGGAAAAGACTAATTGAAAACATAATAACAAACAGCAATTCATTGAAATTCAAAATTCAAACATGACCCAAACAATCTTCACCAGGATTTTCCAAACGTCGAACTTCACATGTGCCGAATCTAATGCAAATGAGAAAAATCTATTGTTTTCCATCATTTGCATTAGATTCGGCACATGTAAAGTTCGACGTTTGAACCGAGCCTTAAACATACGTTTACGTCAGTTCAGCAACTGAAAGCAAGCATATCAAAGGAAGAAATAGAAAGTAACAGATCAATCTTAATAGAACCAACAGAAAGAGCCGTATCCAAGTAATTCAATCGAAATGTACTGTCAATGTAGGCACCGTTCGTTTAATATTCAACCGGGCCGCGGTTCGATTCAGCGATAAGTGTGAATTATATCTGCAGTTTAACGGCAGCTTGTCTGATCAAAGCTTGATATTAAACTCACGTAGGAAGGCGCTGGTGGTTGTTAAAGTTGAATATTGGGTTTCGTAAATGTTAATTGAGCGGCTCAGTGTTGTTCTCCTATTTTAAAATACATATGTGGACAAGATCAACCAAAACAGCGTTGTCTTTTAAGCTAGATCCAGTGTACTTTGTGAAGCCTGAAATAGTCGACCGTGGTAAACCGCCTTTCGTCGAAAGCGCGAAATGTCGTACAGCAACATGCATTAAGCGCACTAGAATCCCTTGTGGAACAGTTGGCGCAACTGAGCATGACGTCATAGGGAGCGCATGCGCAGGTTAAGATCAAACTTAGAACAATAGACTACCCTAATTTTTCCATATGATATCAGGTGCAGCCGGCGTGGTCTAGTGGATAGAGCAGTCGACTAGGATGCGATAGGTACCGGGTTCGAAGCGCGGGATGGCTCTCGATCTGGCTTGGGGGCCGGCCTTCCCACCCCCTTGGCGTTTCTGCGAAGGTGTCTAGGAATTACTCTCCATCTGACTTGGGGGTCGGGTAATTTCACCCCTCCATCCGCACGTTTTTTATTATATAATTTTATTTTTTCATATTTTAACTTCAAAAGCACAGGCAAAGAAATTAATATACACTGTTCTGAGGGCTTCCTTTTTTACTTTTTTCTACTGGTTTTTTTCCTTTTTTTTTCCTTTTTCTCCTTTTCTTTCTACTTTAATGTTTAAGTAAAATTTGACTTTGGTATTTTCCCCTTGCCTATTTCTTTCTTTAAAAAATTATCATTAACAGAAAGTCTACAAGGGCAATCTTTCATTATATGCGGCATGAAAAAAAAAGTAATTGTACCAGTTACAGTGCTCTTATTTTCTTTTTTTTTTCTTTTTTTTTCTTCTTTCTTTTCTTTTTACATCTTCCCTTGTGCTTTAATGTCTAAATAAAATTGGCCTTTGGCATTTTTTATTCCTTGCCTTTTTTTTCCAAAACATTACCATTAAGCAAAGGTTCACAAGGACGACGCGTCATTATATAGGACACAAAAAAGGGAAACCAGAAGAACGTTTACCAGTTACAGTGTTTTCTGAATGCGAACGCTTGAACCACATGTTATTTTTTCTTTTCTAGGCACCTGATTTTCCTAAAAATTTCAATTGCTCCTTGAAGTTTCGGCTTCTTATATGTAAATAAATGCGAAAAGCACACCTCGAGGAGAGGATATTCTTTGGTTTACACTGTAGTTGGTTAAGAAGTAGAAGGAAACAGACCCTCAAAGTAGACAGCTCGCTCTGTCCGCTGCTATTGTTATCATTGACAGCTGGCCGGAACCGTAGACATGATAAAGGGAGTTTAACAGGAAGTCAGAAACATCTACCTAACAATTTTTGTACAACTGTGTAGTTTTGATTGATTCTCCTAAACAGCAGATTATTTCTTTGAATCTCTTGAGCATCTCTTTCAGAAGTGTAAATATGTTTTATAAAAGTTTTCGCACTCATTTAAAATTGCTCTATTTGTTGTAGCAAAGTGTTTCCGCCAATCTTAAATTGACCACTATTGCCACTATCCACCTGGATGTCAGAGTATGATATTGTTAAATATTAAAGCATCTAAACAATAGTAGCTGTACATCACTCTGCTGAGATACTTACAACAAATTCAGTTACCGTAAAGAGATGGAACTAACTGATTTACTAACAAAATTCCACTTCTTTTTCATTGGTTTTCAAAAAAAATATTTGATGAGTAATCATCCTTGTGTTTATTTAGCAACAATGCAAACAAGCAAGCTTAAAACATGACTGGAACTAAGTTTATTTTCCCTTTGCTTCAACACTGATAAGCCATAAGGCGCTTGTTAATCTTTCACGTTGTATCAAATAGATCTGAAAGAGGTCTTGGCAGTTAAAGCGGGATGCTGCTGCCGTTGTAGTTTTCAAAGGTCTGAGCAGCTGACAGTACATGAAGGCCATAGATGGGGAGGAGAGACACACAGCTGTTTCTGGTGTGCAGAGTTGACACTGTACCTTTAGCAATTAATAATAGAATGCCTTTGTAGATAATAATTTATAATAATAATTTAATAATTTATATAGCGCTTTTTACATGTGCTGATCAAAAGCGCTTTACAGTAATTTCATTAAAAACAAGAAAAGTATACATAATTATACATAAACAACTAAAACCTAAAAAGTAAAATACAGTAAAAATTTAAAAAGATACATTAAAATGCTGATCTAAATAAAAATGTCTTAAGTTTACTTTTAAAAACACCAAGTGTCGTGATAATACGCAGGTCGGCCGGCAAACTGTTCCATAAAGCCGGTGCAGATGAAGTGAAGGACCTACCGCCAAGTGTTGGGCGCATTGTCTCCCGTGGAACTTCTAATAATAGGCTACTATTTGAACGGAACGAGTATGAGCTCGTTTGCTTAACTTTCACCAAATCACTAAGATAAGATGGCGCAAGACCATAAATTGATTTAAAGGTAAGAATTAAAATCTTAAACTTAATTCGATAAGCAACGGGAAGCCAATGAAGCTCGTAGAGGGCTGGAGTTATATGTGAGTACTTTGGTATGTCCATAATTAGTCTTGCAGCGGCATTTTGAACACGCTGCAGTTTGGAAATTTGAAGATTTGGCAGTCCATACATTAAGCTATTACAATAATCCAGTCGAGAGGTAATAAAAGCATGAACAATTGTACGTAGACTATCAACAGATAGATATTTCTTAATTCTCCTTATATTATGTAAATGAAAGAACGCACTACTGCATGCCTTGCTGATATGTGTAGACATGGACATTTTTTCATCAAACCAGACTCCCAAATTTCTAGCACAGGCGACAGACCCTATGTCCATATCACCTACGTGTAAACAACCGTCGCAAGCTAACTTATTTAGCTGATACTGAGTTCCAATTAATAACATCTCGGTTTTGTCATCATTTAGTAGAAGTCTATCACTAATCATCCAACTTCGAATATCTGCAATACAACTTTCCATGGCCCTCATTGCAACATCTTGACTGACTTGGCTATCTGGTTTAAAACATAAATAAAGTTGAGTGTCGTCTGCAAAGCAATGGACGGATGGTAGGTGTTTTTCTATAACGTCAAACAACTGAGATGAGTAGATAATGAATAGAAGAGGTCCTAAACAAGAGCCCTGGGGTACCCCGCAGTCCAAGTTGAAGCATTTAGAAAGTGTACCACTGATGGATATCCGCTGACTTCTGTTGGACAGATATGATTTGAACCAGTTCAGGACTGTTCCCTGTAAGCCGACTTTGTTTTGTAACCGATTAATGAGTATCTCGTGATTAACAGTGTCAAACGCTGCACTAAGATCTAACAATACAAGAAGCGTGACACATTTTGAGTTCATACCAAGCATGATGTCATTCATAACCTTCAACAAAGCAGTTTCAGTACTATTTGACTTCTCCATTGATCCTATTACGTAGCCTTTTGTACATAGCCCAGTCTTGAGGATTGTTAGACTTAATAGCTTTCCGTTTAGCAACTTCGCGATCGCGCATACCCTTCCGCAGGTCCGATGTAATCCAAGGCACCTTGCCTGACCCAACACGTTTAGTTTTGATTGGAGCATGACTGTTCACAATAGACAAAAATTTAGCTTTCCAGTCAGCCCACAAAACGTTTGGGTCATCACTGGAACAAGACCAATCCTGTCGAGAAATATCCCTGCGAAAATTTTTTTTTTTTTTTTTTAATAATTTTTATTAGTTTAAAAAAAAAAAAAAAAAAAAATTACATGTAATGTTTAAGTTACAACACTATTTACAAACACTACAAAAACTAAAAGTAGGTATTACAATAGTACATGTAGCTATCACAACGAAATATACAGAAGTGGTGACATTAACCTATGACAATTGAAAAATATTTACAAGAAGGGAAAAATAAAAGTGTGTGGCATAGGGTAAAGTTCCAAGGAGGTTACATTTTTCCTTGATGGTATACTATGATGCCTAGGAGGCGTTAACTATGAAATTTTCCAATCGATATCTGGGCTTAATTTCACTGATAAAATCTGAAAGGATCAGTGCTTCCTCATTTAATTTCCTGATGTTTACATAGCGACGCATGAATAAAAGAGTGTAGTTAAGTTTCTTAAGTAGAACTGAAGAGGGGTTAGGAATACCAAATAAAAGCTCGACAGTTGTTAGATTAAATTGTGAGCCATTTGTATCATTGAACCAGCCTATGCAGGTTTTAACAAAGCGCTTGGTAAAAGGACATTCAATGAACGTATGATCAATCGAGTCTTGTTCGCCACAGTAAAGACAATTATCATCAGATTTAACTCCAAACCTGTGAAGTTCCTTTTTAGTAATTATTATTCTATGAATAAATTTGAAATGATACTCCTTTAGTCTATTCTCTTTACATATTTTCCTAACTGAGTTGTAGATGTTTTTCCATTGTTCATCGTTTAATTTAACAACGGTTTCCCATCGTTTAAAGCCAGTTTGTTTACAAGTATGAGTTTTTTTAACCAGGAGCCAATAAAAGTCTTTCGCTTTAGCATTCAAAAGGTTTATCTCAATCTCATTTCCTAATTGAAAAGAAGTCAGGTCGTTGTAATTTAAGGCTGTAGGGGAATCTTGTGTTCTCGCTTTTAACAGCAAATGATTTGGAATAGCAGAGATTACCTGATAAAACTGAAGAAAGTTTGTTTTTTTTAGGCTATACTTGTTACGAAAGTTACTAAAAGAGAGAAAGCTACCATCTCGACTTAGAAGATCTCTGATTTCAAGTATTCCTTTCGAGTACCACTCCCTATTAAAGAAAGATTTTCCTCCGATTAAAATGTCTTTGTTGTTATACAACAGTTGATCACGCCAAGAATTGTTAGAATAAAGAGATGTAAGTTCGCTGAAAAATTTTAACGCGTCCTTATAGAATTTCGGAAGATCATCTAGGAAATCAATATTATAGTTGCAACTGAGTAAGAGTTCTAAGCCTCCTCGTTTTTTGAAACAGTGGTCAGGAACCACCTTCCAGTTTTGGTGACCAGAACGGAGGAGCCTAGGGATCCAGGCTAAGCGCAACGATTTCACAAATGTTTCAAAATCGACCATGCGAAGTCCTCCTTTGTCATAGTCTTGATACAAACCTACTCTTTTGATTCTGTCTTTCTTATTTTTCCACAGAAAACGGAATAATCTTCCCTTAACATTGTCTATAATCTCACCGGGAACCTGTACATTCGAAGCGGAATAGACAAGTGAAGAAATTCCTAGTGCTTTTATTATTAACACCTTTCCGAATAACGTTAAGTCCCTCGATCTCCACATATCGAGATTCGTTTGCAGTTTCTGTATCTTAAGATTAAAATTAAAGTTGTCATTACCCTTTTTGTCATATGATAAAAATATTCCTAAGAACCTTGTCGGAGAGTGGACCCACTTAAGATTTAACGGCTTGTCACGCTTATTAGCCCATTTGCCAAGCCACATTGCTTTCGTCTTTTCGATGTTGAGTTTAAGTCCAGAGATCTCACCAAACTGATTAACGACAGCCATTGCCGCTTCTACCGATGCTACATTTGCACAAAATAGGTTTGTGTCATCTGCAAATTGACTTAATTTGATTTCATTATTAAAAAGACAAATGCCTTTTACACTGTCAATTTGACGTATTTTATTCGACATTAGTTCTGCAGTTAAAATAAAAAGAAAAGGCGATAAAGGACAGCCCTGTCTCACTCCAGAAGAGGGCTTGAACCAATTAGTGGCAAAACCATTGTTAAGTACTGCAGTTTCTACATTGGTGTAAAAGATCTCAATCCACTTTCTGAGATTCGTTCCGAAATTATACCTACTTAGCATGTATTGTATCAATGGCCATTCCAAAGTATCAAAAGCCTTACGAAAGTCTAGAGACAACAGAATTCCTGTGCTCTGATCTTTTTCGGTTTGTTCCAGAAGATCACTTATAAGCCTAATATTCTCTCCAATATACCTCTCTTTAATGAATCCCGTTTGATCAGAATGTATCAAACTTGGTAAGACAGGTTCAATTCTCTTCGCTATTGCTTTCGACGCTATTTTGTAGTCGACATTGAGAAGTGTAATCGGTCTCCAGTTTTTTAAAGTTACTAGTGATTCTTCTTCTTTTGGTATTAAGGTTATCACACCCCTGCGTTGAGAAATAGAAAGCTGTCCTGTTTCATGAGAAGCGTTGAGGCAATCGACAAGATCTTCCCCTAAAATGTCAAAAAACTTTTGGTAAAATTCAACTGTAAAGCCATCTTCTCCCGGTGATTTTCCATTGCTAAAGGAGTTTAGTATTTGTTTGCATTCGTCAAAACTTAGAGGACCCTCCAATCTGTCTCGTTCATCATTAGAAAGATGAGGAATTTCAAGGTTTTGACTAAATTGGTCAAAGTCAGACAGGGTTGCCGAAACTTTGGATGTATACAGATCTTTATAATAGGATTCAATTTCTTGCAAGATCAACTTTTCCTCGGTTAAGAGTTCTCCATTGTCCAATTCAAGTTCCAAAATGGTCTTCTTGTTGTAGTTTCTCTTCTCAAGATTGAAAAAATATTTGGTTGGCCTTTCACCTTTTTCAATCCAACGACATTTCGACCTAAACAACACTTCTTTCCCTTTACGTTCATACAGTGATTGAAGCTCCTTTTTAAGGTTATCATACAGTTTTAAGTCTTGGTCAATATTTTGAAGATCATCACTATTGCAAATTATGTCATCAAGATTGTCTAGCATTTCCTTGATTTCCAGTTCACGTTTGTTAAGCAATTTGCGTTTACCTTTAGTATAGGAGATAGTTATAGATCTGATTTCCATCTTTAGAAGTTCCCATAACATTTGTTTATCAACAACGGTTTTATATCTCTCGCGTAACTGCGGATATATTCTTTTAATTTTTTCGACATATTTATTATCCTCTAGTAAGGTATTATTAAATTTCCAAAAGCCAGGGCCTCTGGAGGTTTCTTGAGGCAAATTAAGCGACAGGTAAATTAAGTTGTGGTCTGGAGCTATTGATGTCTGGATGTCTATCCCTGCGAAAATTATCTCGATTGAAATTACTGAAATTTCTATAAGTTTTAGTTGAATGCCCTTTAAAAGCAAACTCTGGAGATAGTTTACGATAAACATAAATGAGACTGTGATCACTAATGCCAGTATGCAAAACTCCTGAACAGACTACCCTGTTAATACAGTTGGTAAATATTACATCAATTAAAGACGATGATGACTCAGTAATACGAGTTGGTTCTGTTATAAGCTGCTGTAGCCCATATATATCAGAAATTTCACAAAGTAAACGTGTATTAGTGTCGAAATGGGCAGAGGCCATATTGCAATTCAAGTCACCCATCAGATAGTATTCAAGATCGAGACAGTCTAATTTTCCGACAAGGGTCTCATAGTGTGAGAAAAGTTCAGCTGAAGAGCAAGTTGGCCTATACCAAGTTACTACGAGGAACGGCTTAGAGCATGGTTTTTGAATTTCTAAACATAAATTTTCAAGATCATTCAGGTTCAAGTCACGGCGTATTACAAAGTTAATAGAAGTTTTAATGTAAAAGCATACACCGCCACCATTCCTGTTTCTGTCTCTACGAACAATTTCGTAACCAGGGATGTGGAGCTCGCAATTTTTGATAGAATCTTCTAGTTTGGATTCATTAATTGCAAGGACATCAACTGGATTATCAGCAAGAAAAATTCTGAGATCATCAATATGTTTTATCAGACTGTTTACATTTAAGGACGCTATTTTAAAACCGCGATTTGCGGGTAGCGAATTCGGCAGACAAGGGGGCTTAGAAGCCCGGGAGGGGGGTACTTTAGGAATTTCTGGGTGGGGATGTGCCGCTGGAACCCTGAAACCCTTAGCCTATACCAGAGCTGGTTCAGCTGAATTTTGCTACCCTATACTAGAGTAAACCCCCCAAATCACTCCTATTCTAGAGTAGCTGTTTTCCACTAGCACAGTCTAGCCAAAACAAAACCTTATACCACAATCGTTTCTCTCTCCAAAAATGATTTTATTTATACTAGTTCAGTTTTTTTTTTTGATTCTCAACCAACTGGTCAGTTTCGTGAAAAATGATACCCTATTCTTGACCCAAACGCTCTGATTTATAAACCCTATGCTAGAGTAAACTGCTTGGAAACCATACCCTTCACAGCGGCACATACCTATATAGCCAATATATGGCAGTACCCCCCCGGGCTTAGAAGCCGCTGTGTTGCGTATATTACTCAAGTCATAACTAGTATTGCTCCGAGAAACATACGGCTGCTTTACTGATACAGGAGATTCGGCATTCAAGGAACCAGGAGATGAATTATTATTCCTTAAAAAATTTACTAAATTTCTATGTAATGAGTCGTTACCTTCTCTATTCAGATGTAAACCGCCTTTGTTTAGTCCATTCTGGGTAATGTTAACGTGACTTATCAGTTTCCATCCGTTTTGCCTAGAGAACTGCTTCAGTCGACGGTTTACAGTTTTCACCACATCGCCGTGAGCATCATTCCGAGTTGTTATTTCGGATAAAACAATTTCGGCGTCACAGGAATTCTCAATCTCTCTCGCTAGATCTACAATTGCATCTGCAACCACAGTAGGTTCTTTGGATTTCAGGTCATTCGTACAAATATGCAGGCAAAATTTGGTCAGGACATCTTTCAACCGTTGGAATTATGTGGGACTTCATATCGTGTATGGTTGTCCCAGGAAAAGCCTTCACAACTACCCGATGCCCCACAGCCTTGGCCAGCTTTCTCCCATGCAAATTTTTAATGATGGAGTCACCTACAACTACTGTGATCCGGTCATTCTAAGACTTAGTCGGGAATGATATGGCTTCTGCAGTTCTTCCGGCAGGCGTTGCCCTTGTTTGTTGCTTGAAGTGTTTAGGAAGCTCAGATTTCTTCCCAGTTTCAGTAGCTTTTCGTTGTTGCGTGGCTGTTTTGGGGGGTGTTTGGCCTATGGCCTTGTGGCTTGGTCGTCTTCCTTTTTCGGGGTGTGCCGGGTTGAGTTCATTGCACTTCGGGCTCAACAAGGTACCACCATGTCGCTCTGTCATTGCACTTGGTCAGGGGGCCCCGTTAAAAAAAATACGTCTCTAAAAACCAGCGTTTTGGGGTGGAGTGCAAAGGGAGGAACGAGACGCATGCGTTCTGTATTTAGGGCACCATATTGATGTAGGATATTTGTAGTTATAAGTTTCCGCGCCCTGTAGTTACAAACTATCTAATACGTGTCTAAAAACCAACTTTTTAGTGGAGGAGTAAGACGCGTGCGTCCTGTATTTAGGGCACCATATGGATAAAGGATATTCTTAGTTAAACTACAGAGGATCATTACAAATTATCTATTACGTGACTCCCTACCTGACGCGGTGACGATAAAACGGGCATTGCACCTACCGCCTGTCATCCCCCGTGTTGGGCCGGTGACATCCCTGCTGTCATCTGAGGGGGTTTTTGGCCTATAGCCTTATGGCTTGGTCGTTTTCCTCCTTCGGGGTGTCCCGGGTTGAGCTCATTGCACTTCGGGCTCAACCAGGTATCACCATGTCGCTCTGTCATTGCACTAGTCACAGCACTATTAGACTTGGTCAGGGGGCGCCGTAAAAAAAAATACGTCTCTAAAAACCAGCGTTTTTGGGTGGAGTATTTAGAGCACCATATTGATGCAGGATATTTGTAGTTATAAGGTTCCGCGCCCTGTAGGGTGGGTGTGGCGGGGGATACGGATGGTTGAAACTTAATAGGATCATTACAAACTATCTAATACGTGTCTAAGAACCAACTTTTTTCTGTGTGTAGTTTAAAGGGAGGAGTGAGACGCATGCGTTCTGTATTTAGGGTACCATATGGATAAAGGATATTCTTAGTTAAACTACAGAGGATCATTACAAATTATTTATTACGTGACTCCCTACCTGACGTGGTGACGATAAAACGGGCATTGCACCTACCGCTCGTCATCTCCCGTGTTGGGCCGGTGACATCCCTGCTGTCATCTGAGGGGGTTTTCGGCCTACGGCCTTTGGGCTGGGTCGTCTTCCTCCTTCGGGGTGCGCCGGGTTGAGCTCATTGCACTTCGGGCTCAACTAGGTATCACGATGGCGCTCTGCCATTGCACTGGTCAGCACTATTAGACCAGGGCAGAGGGCGCCGTAAAAAAAAAAAAGATGCCTAAAAACCAGCATTTTTGGGTGGAGTGTAGAGTTAGGAATGAGGCATATGCGTTCTGTATTTAGGGCAACATACGTTGATTTGTAAGTAATGGTCCTACTTAGTTACTAGAATCCCTGTCCGCCACCACCCCAACCTCCACCTTACGGAGTTCGCTAACTTATAGCTACAGATACCCTGCATCCATATGGTGCCCTAAATACAGAACGCATGCGTCTCACTCATCCCTTTACACTTCACCCAAAAACGCTAGTTTTTAGACACGTTTTTTCTTTTACGGCGCCTTCTGCCCGGGTCTAATAGTGCTATGACCAGTGCAATGGCAGAGCGCCATCGTGATACCTAGTTGAGCCCGAAGTGCAATGAGCTCAACCCGGCGCACCCCGAAGGAGGAAGACGACCCAGCCCAAAGGCCGTAGGCCGAAAACCCCCTCAGATGACAGCAGGGATGTCACCGGCCCAACACGGGAGATGACGAGCGGTAGGTGCAATGCCCGTTTTATCGTCACCACGTCAGGTAGGGAGTCACGTAATAAATAATTTGTAATGATCCTCTGTAGTTTAACTAAGAATATCCTTTATCCATATGGTACCCTAAATACAGAACGCATGCGTCTCACTCCTCCCTTTAAACTACACACAGAAAAAAGTTGGTTCTTAGACACGTATTAGATAGTTTGTAATGATCCTATTAAGTTTCAACCATCCGTAAAGGGATGAGTGAGACGCATGCGTTTTGTATTTAGGGCACCATATGGATGCAGGGTATTTGTAGCTTTAAGTTAGCGCACTCCGTAGGGTCGGAGTGGTGGGATAGGGATTGCAGTAACTAAATAGGACCATTACAAACCAACGTATGTTGCCCTAAATACAGAACGCATGTGCCTCACTCCTAACTCTACACTCCACCCAAAAACGCTGGTTCTTAGGTATCTTTTTTTTTACGGCACCCTCTGCCCGGGTCTAATAGTGCTATGACCAGTGCAATGGCAGAGCGACATCGTGATACCTAGTTGAGCCCGAAGTGCAATGAGCTCAACCCGGCGCACCCCGAAGGAGGAAAACGACCAAGCCACAAGGCCATAGGCCGAAAACCCCCTCAGATGATAGCAGGGGTGTCACCGGCCCAACACGGGAGATGACGAGCGGTAGGTGCAATGCCCGTTTTATCGTCACCGCGTCAGGTAGGGAGTTACGTAATAGATAATTTGTAATGATCCTCTGTAGTTTAACTAAGAATATCCTTTATCCATATGGTGCCCTAAATACAGAACGCATGCGTCTCACTCCTCCCTTTAAACTACACACAGAAAAAAGTTGGTTTGTAGACACGTATTAGATAGTTTGTAATGATCCTATTAAGTTTCAACCATCCGTATCCCCCGCCACACCCACCCTACAGGGCGCGGAACCTTATAACTACAAATATCCTGCATCAATATGGTGCTCTAAATACTCCACCCAAAAACGCTGGTTTTTAGAGACGTATTTTTTTTTACGGCGCCCCCTGACCAAGTCTAATAGTGCTGTGACTAGTGCAATGACAGAGCGACATGGTGATACCTGGTTGAGCCCGAAGTGCAATGAGCTCAACCCGGGACACCCCGAAGGAGGAAAACGACCAAGCCATAAGGCTATAGGCCAAAAACCCCCTCAGATGACAGCAGGGATGTCACCGGCCCAACACGGGGGATGACACGTAGTCCTTTTGCTCCACGAGCTCACCATAGGTTGCCTTTGATTTTTTCGCGTTGATCCTGAAAAACGATCCCCAAGTAATACTTGGAATAACACCTGAAACCGGGCATTTTGGAATGTGCAAAATAAATTAAATAATTTTAAGGACTAGGATCATTTCAATCGGGCCTTTACAGACCCTGAAACGTTTCACGAAGCAAAACATTGACTGAAATTTGGAGAAGAAGCTGGCTCTGGCAACAAACTTCCCCAGAAGACAAGGCTTGTTAGATGTATCAGCGATTTGTGTTCTACGATTGACTTTGGACACAAAGATGTTTTCGGCTCGCTCGACAAACGCACGTTTGTTACTCCAACTAAGACTGAGTCGTTTTCTTTTTTTACAAGAATATTTAGGGTTTTTCATGCCTCAGCCTTGGAGTGCAATGTCGTAACACCACGCCCTATTCGTAGGATCCTTTTTCACCCAGGGGTTTGCAGGGGTTTGCGCCTCCTGCGTACGATAAGGTAAATGATTTGGGAAAAGAAACTGACAAGGGCGTAAAACGCTTGGGAAGTTTAAAAAAAAATTGTAGGGTTCAAAGTAAGTGAAATTGAATTAAATCACAGAGACAAGCAACAACCAGGTGGGAATCATCTTGATCTTAGTTATGTTTATTTTACGTCCTACCTGAATGATTTACTACATGCTCCTGAATGTTTGAAAACTTATATTTAGAAAGTGATAACCTAAGCTGGAAAGCTAGTGAATAGTACTGCACTGTGGTACTGTTTGTTTTACTATACAGTGTGGTTCTTACTTTTTCATCTGTGGATCAAACCATGCAGTGTGACCATTCTTTGTAAAGCCATTGAACTGTACTGTACTGTGGTACTGTTTGTTTTACTATACAGTGTGGTTCTAACTTTTTCATCTGTGGATCAAACAATGCAGTGTGACCATTCTTTGTAAAGCTACTGAACAGTACTGTACTGTGGTACTGTTTGTTTTACTATACAGTGTGGTTCTAACTCTTGGATCCGTGGGTTCAAACCATGCAGTGTTACCATTCTTTGGAAAACGAGTGAACAGTACCATATTGTGGTACTGTCGTTTTAAGTGTGAATACAATTATTTTATCTGCAACTCTTCGTTTAAACGTTTTACTAGATAACCTCTCATGAACATTCCGGTTCAATGACTAATAAAAAATCCAGGGTGTTTTGCTGTTGCTCCGTACAAAGGGGAAATTTAATTCAGAGGTTCTTTATTTTCTACGCTAAATGACGTAGTTTTTCGTTTGATTTGCGATGTCCATCACGGCTGCTTTCTTGAGCGTGGGCTCAGGGTTCGAGCAGCGGCCAAAAAGTCGAACCCAGGGCATCCAGCTATTAGCGCTTGCGTTTGTGATCTTCCATTTTGATCGGTTAGTTTATTCTTTTGTTCTTTTCTTTTTCATTACTGTTCGCATTGTTCTCTAATGTCCTCTAGCTGAACTCTACTGGCGTGATATCCTCGGCGCTTCTGAGCTCTGTAGGTGCCTCGGAATACTGGCCTGGTTTTTTCGAGTTCAAAAACCGCAGTCTCAGTTCTCGTATTTCGTTGTCTTTCTGTGTGGGCATAAAACAAAAAGTTACAATAGTATTTGTTCATAGACGATGGCTGCAAGGGGTGTTCCTTCTGCTCATCATAATTATTCTATACAGTTTTAAGTATTTTAAATTCTCCTTTTACATATTTTTAGTATTTGTTAATTGTGTCCCCAAATTAGTATGGGATTTTCCCAGGCTATGTGGCATTTACACATTAATAGTTATTAATGTTAGTAATTAATAGTTATTAGTATAAATACTCGGGTGATTATACAAAATCGCGCGCTCTGATTGGTTCGCTATCTCGGATTATCAGCCGATAATCACCTCGACGAACAAAATGGCTGCAAGTCGTTCGCGCGCTTTTGATGAAATAAAATTTTTTCGTGTTGTAAAATGCTTTTTCTTTTCTTTTTTTGAAATAATCACCTGTGTATTTATACTAAAACAATTATTTGCCTCAGGCTCAGACATTCTCGGTGAATATTCACCGAGAATTAATTAAAGTTTATCATCATCATCTTAAAGTGTAGTCTTTAAGGGGAAAATATCTTGGTCTCTTTTATGAAACAGAAATTTAATTTCCAGGCATGCATTTCATCGTCTCTTTGAGCTGCACTTCACCCCACCCCCTCCCCCCCCCCCTTGCTCGCCATTATCTAAATATTTTACGGAAATTCATAACAGTGAAGCTGAAATTTGATTGGCTAAAATGGAATGCACCTCACATGTTACACAAGCGCAATTATAAGTAGTTTCGTATTTGAGTCTTTTAATAGATACCACGTGATCGTACTGATAATGTATACAAGCAACTCTAGAATGAATGATCAAAATCAGATCTCACATCAACAAGTTTCTCCTTCAAATCCACGATCTGTCGCTCATAATTCAAGTCCACTGTTGCCATGGTGTTCGTTACACTGCCGATGATATTGTTTGAAGTGAACGTTCGGCACAGGTGGCCTCCTACTGCCGCGAATCGCTTCATTTCCAGAACCTGAGAAAGAGACAGAAAATTTGGATCAATGTAAGTATCTGGGCAACGGTGCACCTACCCCTCCCTTAACCCAACAAATTATTATAAGTTAACAAGTTAGCGCTAAGGGACGGACCATTATAAAAGTGAAGGAGGTGGGTGGGGAATTTTCGGCTTGCACGAATTTTTTTTTTCGCTCACTGCTTGTGCAGGAATTTTTTTTTCAGGTGAACCCCTCTGCACGAATTTTTTTTACTAGGTGTGAAACTAGGGGTGACTAGGTGTGAAAAAGTCACAATAGCCCATTTCCGTGTTGCTACATGCCTCAGTTTCATAGCGAGTCCTGGTGCAAGACCATTCAAATGGAAATAATAGAGTATTCTTATGCAAATTAAACTCATTTCCCTTACAATTGTTGAGCACTAAGACTCACTTCGAAACCGAGACAAACAGCAACTCGGAAATGGTCTATTGGACCTTCCTTCTGCATGAATTTTTTTCTTACCTTCTTCTTTGCATGAATTTTTTTTTTGGCATTTTCCCTTGCATGAATTTTTTTTTGTTTTCCCCCCCCCCCCACGCCATCGCTTTTCTAATGGTCCGTCCCTAAGTTAACAAGTTAGCGCTAATGTTGGCTCAAGAGAGGGGTAGGTGCACAGTTGCTTAGATACTTACATTGATCCGAAAATTTGACATGGAGTCCTTGGCTGGGATTTTCAAAGGGGAGGGGGGGGAGTCACAGTGTCACACCAGAGAATTAAAAAAAAATGAAGTCAATAAAATGGAAAGGAAGGGGAGCAAATTCCCCCCCTACACGTCCTCCTAGCAACGCCCCTTAAATCCCTGATTTTTTTTAGATCAACGAGTAACTTTGTGTTTTTAGATATGAGAGTAAAATTACTATTTCAAATATTGTATGGATGAATTAATTGTTTTAACGTAGTACTAAAGCTAAGTTTAAAGCCACTGCAGAATACTCCGACACTCGAAGCGACGGTGTGAAAAGTATATCATTATCAATCACTATCACCAAGAGAAAATGAGGTAAGAGAACATATCTTCCATACTGTGTTCTTTTACTATGATAAGAGGACAGAATCTATTTTTAGATCCGGAAACTATTTTAACTGACCAATGACTGATGTCCTTCTCATCACATGGTTTTAATTTCAATGCGCCATGTGGAAACCGTGCAGCCATTGAACGAGATATAAATAGATTCCACACTAAAAATAGATTCAGTCGCCTTATCATATCAGACGGAATTATGTTCTCATTTCTAATTTTCTCTTGCTATCACTGATACGCGTAATTGCATATCCCCGGATATACAAAGAATAGTTGGAGTGCCAGGGTATTGAAAATTCCTTATCGGCAGAAAAGAAAGACGAGGGTCAAATTGATGAAAGGCAAGTGCTCTTACCACTTGCGTCTCTGCCTCTACTCCATCTTTGCTCAAAGTTATACCTGCATTTAATGAACGCATTTGCAACAAATACCTCCAAATTCCATTTCAGTCTGGAATTTAAACTTACCACAGTAATTGGCGTCAGCTATCGTGGTTTACAGGCGAAATTGAAAGAGAACTTAAATTAAAAATTAAAAATAAAAAATTCAATTAATAGATAATAGTAAACAAGAGTTGACTCAGACAATTGTGTGAGTCATTTCTATACTACTTCAAGTGAGCCAAACTTTTGTGTGCTTAGCTGAGATTTCAATGAAAACGCCACTTTCACGAGTTTTACGGGTATTTCTTCCGTCCAGTTCTATTCATTCTAGACAAAGATTGAAAATTACCTTTGGTATAAAAACAAGGCATAACGTGATCGAAGTGCAGAAAACAATACAAATGGAAACAATAGCGAAGGAAGCATCTGGGTTCTCCCTCATGGCGAGTGATATGGGAGCTCCGATAATACACAGTACAAACACATTGTACACTGACATACCGATGTACCTGAAGAAACAATCAAAGATACAACAGTTAGTTTCTCTCATGTTAGTGGTTTACTCCTGATCAGAACAACAGACTACGAAAAGTTAATGATTTAATCAGTAGTCGGTGAGTAAGTAAGATCTGGTCAGCCCGCTCTGCCAGTCAGTCCATGAATCAATCAGTATATCAATCAGTCAGTCAGTTAATAAGTTAGTCAGTCAACCATTCCGTCAGTCAGTCAGTCAGTGAGTTAGGAAGTCAATCGATCATTCATTCAGTCAGTGAGTTAGGAAGTCAATCAATCATTCATTCATTCATTCAGTCAGTCACTCAGTCATTCAGTGAGTTAGGAAGTCAATCGATCATTCATTCAGTCAGTGAGTTAGGAAGTCAATCGATCATTCATTCATTCATTCAGTCAGTCACTCAGTCATTCAGTGAGTTACGAAGTCAATCGATCATTGATTCAGTCAGTCAGTCAGTGAGTTAGGAAGTCAATCGATCATTCAGTCAGTCATTCAGTGAGTTAGGAAGTCAATCGATCATTGATTCAGTCAGTCAGTCAGTGAGTTAGGAAGTCAATCGATCATTCATTCAGTCATTCAGTCAGTGAGTTAGGAAGTCAATCGATCATTCATTCAGTCATTCAGTCAGTGAGTTAGGAAGTCAATCGATCATTCAGTCAGTCAGTCAGTGAGTTAGGAAAACAATCGATCATTCATTCAGTAGGTCAGTCAGTGAGTTAGGAAGTCAATCGATCATTCATTCAGTCACTTAGTCATTCAGTGAGTTAGGAAGTCGACCGATTATTCATTCAGTCAGTCGGTCAGTCAGTCAGTGAGTTAGGAAGTCAATCGATCATTCATTCAGTCAGTCATTCAGTCAGTCAGTGGGTCGTGGGGTCATTGTGTCAGTGACTCAGTCGCTCAATGCTTTCATAATCTAGTCAGCCAACAATTTGAATAATTCCTATAGCAAGTGAGAAAAACAATTCCACTAACAATCGTGATTACAAACAGTAACAATAACAGTAACAACAAAACAACCATACTTAGAATCATTTAAAGCAGGTATGGTGACGTTTCTCGTTTCCCAGGCAAGAAATGCTCCAAACAGCAGCAGCAGTCCTTTATAGCCACACAGTATTCCAAGCCAGCGGTATGTCGCCTTAGACTCACAGAGCTCAAGTTGTTTGACGATTGCGGCGTCCAAATCTGTGCCGAGAGACTGGGGATTAAATATGCAACAAAAAGAAAAAAAGACATTGAATAAGGTATTAGGAACGTCGCCTAAAAAAAAGGAACAAACAAACAAGCATCAAGAGAAAATGAGGTAAGAGAACGCATCTTCCATACTGGGTTCTCTTACTATGATAAGGGGACAGAATCAAGAGAAAATGAGGTAAGAGAACGCATCTTCCATACTGGGTTCTCTTACTATGATAAGGGGACAGAATCTATTTTTAGATCCGGAAACTATTTTAACTGACCAATGGCTGACGTCCTTCTCATCACGTGGTTGTAATATGGGCCATGTGAAAACCGCGCAGCCATGGCACGAGATATAAATAGATTCCGCGCTAAAAAAAGATTCTGTCCCCTTATCATATCAGACGGGTTTATGTTCTTTTTCCTCATGTTCTCTTGCAAACAGTTAATTCTATTAAATAATCAAGATCACTATGTTCTTCAAGACTTCACCTGCAAAAGATTTACAATCATTTTCAATTTCTGGTAAGTGAATCTTATTGTGATACTTCATCGACTCTGTATTCCGGGTAAGGACAATAAATAAATTTAATTCTATTCTCTCTGGTGCACTCTCAGTGGCAGTAAGAGAGCTAAGTGAAGGCAAATTTATAAGCACTGTGTTCAGCGGTATACTGATCATGTAATTTGCACAAGGTGTCACTAATTGAGTACCAAACATGAAATAACGAATAAAATAATGGGGATTAGGCTGATAGCTAAAACCATTGTGACTTCTTCCAAAATTAGCTTCGCGAGGTTTTGTGGAAGTCGTATTTCTAGTTATTATTTTTTTTTTTGTGAAAACCATGTTCTCAAAACAAGTAGTAATGGAGTAGTCAACCCTACGTTCTGGTGAAGCTATGGTGACAAGTACTATGGCAAGGCTTGGGGTCCATCACGCTCTTACTTCTTGAGAAAATTCTCTAATCGTTCTCTCCATTGGATCCATTATCTGCCACACTGTCAGGTAAATGACGTCAGCAATGACGAGAAGACAGACGACTCCGAACAGATGACGGTCCTTGACAACCTACATCAGAACGAGACAATCTCAATCGGCCAGCAAAAGAGCGTGGAGAGCTTTTCTAAACAAGCACAAAATCGTCCACGGTAAAAGATGAATTGAAACGAGAGTTTAAAATCTATTGTGCGAGGATGCACAGAAGGAACTAGTAAAAGACTTTGCAATTAAAATGGTCACAATGCAAGTTTTTGCTGATAAAAGTAATGCTAAAGTTTTGAAGTACGATTTTTTACTCGGAATGTGATAGAGGTAGTTAACGGGAATTTATTGTCTGTCTCAAACTTAGTCTACCTACAAAGAAAATACTAAAACGTTTATGCATGGATGTGCAATAAGTGAGTTTCTCAACAGTTATTTATTTTCATTTCTCAGTTTTTAGTATACGTAATCAACTGTCTTTGAGTGAAATTTAAGATAAATAAGCACAACTAACTCTTAAAAAATCGCACGAGCCTGTAGGGCGAGTGTAATCTGTTGTCTTGAAAGTTTGGGGTTTCTTATTTATACAAAATTGCACTCGAAAACATTTGATTTCTCACTGTTTGGGATAAATGGACATGTTCTCAGGCAATGAGCGCGTTGAATTTTTGCGCGTACATTATTAAGTAATAAATGTTGTCTACCTTCCGTTTCATCTTCTTGTTGGTAAAGATCACGTGAACTCGCCATGTTTTGGAAAACATGGCGCCATAGGCCAGGCTGAAACCCAGTGATAGGATCCAGGCCCTACTCTTAAGTATGGAGAGAAGGCAAACAAAAAATACACGAAACATTAAAATACACAAACTGTCAGAAAATACTGACTTTACATTTATATATGGTTTCCTTTAAATGCTTTCATTTGTTGAGGGAACCAAGCACTTTGACTCTAGCTGTTTAATCAGAAGAAAAAAAACAAATAAAAATCAAAAAACTACTGAACAGCGTTATACTGGAACACTGTCTGTTTTACTACATAGTGTAGCTCTAACATTTTTCCCTGTCGATCAGACCATCCAGGGTGTTCATTTTGTGGAAAGCTATTGGACAGTTTTATTATACAGTGTGGTTCTTACTTTTTCATCTGTAGAAAAAAAAAACCATGAAATGTGGCCATTCTTTAGCAAGCTATTAAACAGTACTGTATCACAGTACTGTTTATTTTACTATACAGTGTGGTTCTATCTTTTTCATCTGTGTATCAAACCATACAGTGTGACCATTCTTTGTAAAGCTACTGAACAGTACTGTACTGTGGTACTGTTTGTTTTACTTAACAGTCTGGTTCTTACGTTTTCACCTGTAGATCAAAAAACGCATTTTGGCCATCCTTTGCAAAGTTACTGAACAATACTGTACTACAGTACTGTTTGTTTTACAATTCGGTGTGGTTCTAACTGTTTCATCTGTAGATCAAACCATCCATTTTGGCCATTGTTTGGAAAGTTACTGAACATTACTGTAATGCTATTAAACAGTACTGTACCACAGTACTGTTTGTTTTACTATACTGTGTGGTGCTACCTTTTTCATCTGTGGATCAAACCATGCAGTGTGACCATTTTTTGTAAAGGTACTGAACAGTACTGTACTGTGGTACTGTTTGTTGTACTATTCAGTGTGGTTCTAACTTTTTCATCTGTGAATCAAACCATGCAGTGAGGCCATTCTTTGGAAAGTCACTGAAACCTAGTATATAACTAGTTGTTTTACTATAAAGTGCTCTTCTAACTTAATTATTTGTGGATGCAGAAATACTATAATGGAATCATTCCTTCATTCTTGGGAAAGCCACGAGGCTACTGGTTAGTTTGCAAGATGAATCGTCGTTTTACCATTTTTATTTGTGAACAAACGTATTCTTGGTAAAATTTAAAAATTGAAAGTTGCTTTGGCTTCTGGAATTAGGAGAAGAAGATAACAGAACACTTACCGCACAAACAGTTTCAAAACCACTGGAGATGAAGCCTCCGTCCAAGCCAAACAAAAACACCGACGCATAATTTAAAGCACAGCCGAGAATCACCGAGTTATTTAAGTTTGGACTGGACATTTTTATAAACCTGATGAAATAAGGAAACTGAGTAAAAAATCAAGAAGTCCTCGCACAGAACAGACTCAGGTTTGACTAATGAACACCTACAAGTGTTTGCAGCAGGAATAGTAAATTTTAAGATTTGTTTCTATGGCGAAAGTCATGCAGTTAAGTAGGGGAAGCTAAGTAAAAGCATTTACTGTATATATTACTGTATCTTTTTCATCTGTTGATACAACCATGGCGTGTGACCTTTATTATAATAACAATAAAAATGACAATGGCAATGATAATGATATCGATATTGATAATGGTAATGATAACGATGATGACGATGATGATGATAATGAGAATGATGATGATAATGATGATGACGATGATGATGATAATGAGAATAATGACGTTAGTTGTCGTGTCAATCGATATTCCCATATACAGAAAATTGGGTAAATCAAACGAATTTATAAAGTAAGCTATACCACCGTAACGTAAAAGGGAGGCGCAGACTTTTCGAGCGTTAGCCCTTCGTCGGAGCGATTTTCCCGTATAATTTCCAACTCACCTGATGTTCCTGTGGGAAATATTAAACCACAAAAAGAAAATAGAGATCAGAATCGCCATTGAGGTCACGACCACCATAAAGATATACAGAGGAAGGGACAACGACATCAGCTCATATACGATTTTTGTTCTGTCTGGAGGCGGGGAACCACCTGCAATGAAAACGCAATATACTCAAGGTGTGTAAGAGCACTAGTATGCAACCAGAGCAAAGGCCAAAGGACACATACAGGGCAATGAACAGAAGAGACCCGCGGTTCAAAAGCGACAGGACATGACACAAGACAAAAACAACAGAACACCTACAGGACAATAGCCACAGGACAACTACAGGACAATAGTCACAGAACACCCACAAGACAATAACAACAGGACACCTACAGGACAATAGCCACAGGACACCCACAAGACAACAACAACAGGACACCTGCAGGACAATAGCCACAGGACAACTACAGGACAATAGTCACAGAACACCCACAAGACAATAACAACAGGACACCTACAGGACAATAGCCACAGGACACCCACAAGACAACAACAACAGGACACCTGCAGGACAATAGCCACAGGACAACTACAGGACAATAGTCACAGAACACCCACAACACAATAACAACAGGACACCTACAGGACAATAGCCACAGGACACCCACAAGACAACAACAACAGGACACCTGCAGGACAATAGCCACAGGACAACTACAGGACAATAGTCACAGAACACCCACAAGACAATAACAACAGGACACCTACAGGACAATAGCCACAGGACAACTACAGGACAATAGTCACAGAACACCCACAAGACAATAACAACAGGACACCTACAGGACAATAGCCACAGGACACCCACAAGACAACAACAACAGGACACCTGCAGGACAATAGCCACAGGACAACTACAGGACAATAGTCACAGAACACCCACAAGACAATAACAACAGGACACCTACAGGACAATAGCCACAGGACACCCACAAGACAACAACAACAGGACACCTGCAGGACAATAGCCACAGGACAACTACAGGACAATAGTCACAGAACACCCACAAGACAATAACAACAGGACACCTACAGGACAATAGCCACAGGACAACTACAGGACAATAGTCACAGAACACCCACAAGACAATAACAACAGGACACCTACAGGACAATAGCCACAGGACACCCACAACACAATAACAACAGGACACCTACAGGACAATAGCCACAGAACACCCACAACACAATAACAACAGGACACCTACAGGACAATAGCCACAGGACAACTACAGGACAATAGTCACAGAACACCCACAACACAATAACAACAGGACACCTACAGGACAATAGCCACAGGACAACTACAGGACAATAGTCACAGAACACCCACAAGACAATAACAACAGGACACCTACAGGACAATAGCCACAGGACAACTACAGGACAATAGTCACAGAACACCCACAAGACAATAACAACAGGACACCTACAGGACAATAGCCACAGGACACCCACAAGACAACAACAACAGGACACCTACAGGACAATAGCCACAGAACACCCACAACACAATAACAACAGGACACATACAGGACAATAGCCACAGGACACCCACAAGACAACAACAACAGGACACCTGCAGGACAATAGCCACAGGACAACTACAGGACAATAGTCACAGAACACCCACAAGACAATAACAACAGGACACCTACAGGACAATAGCCACAGGACACCCACAAGACAACAACAACAGGACACCTGCAGGACAATAGCCACAGGACAACTACAGGACAATAGTCACAGAACACCCACAAGACAATAACAACAGGACACCTACAGGACAATAGCCACAGGACAACTACAGGACAATAGTCACAGAACACCCACAAGACAATAACAACAGGACACCTACAGGACAATAGCCACAGGACACCCACAACACAATAACAACAGGACACCTACAGGACAATAGCCACAGGACACCCACAACACAATAACAACAGGACACCTACAGGACAATAGCCACAGAACACCCACAACACAATAAACACAGGACAACTACAGGACAATAGTCACAGAACACCCACAACACAATAACAACAGGACACCTACAGGACAATAGCCACAGAACACCCACAACACAATAACAACAGGACACCTACAGGACAATAGCCACAGGACACCCACAACACAATAACAACAGGACACATACAGGACAATAGCCACAGGACACCCACAACACAATAACAACAGGACACCTACAGGACAATAGCCACAGGACACCCACAACACAATAAACACAGGACACCTACAGGACAATAGCCACAGGACACCCACAACACAATAACAACAGGACACATACAGGACAATAGCCACAGAACACCCACAACACAATAACAACAGGACACCTACAGGACAATAGCCACAGGACACCCACAACACAATAACAACAGGACACATACAGGACAATAGTCACAGAACACCCACAACACAATAACAACAGGACACCTACAGGACAATAGCCACAGGACACCCACAACACAATAACAACAGGACACCTACAGGACAATAGCCACAGGACACCCACAAGACAACAACAACAGGACACCTGCAGGACAATAGCCACAGGACACCCACAACACAATAACAACAGGACACATACAGGACAATAGCCACAGAACACCCACAACACAATAACAACAGGACACATACAGGACAATAGCCACAGAACACCCACAAGACAATAACAACAGGACACATACAGGACAATAGCCACAGAACACCCACAAGACAACAACAACAGGACACCTGAAGGACAATAGCCACAGGACACCCACAAGACAATAACAAAAGGACACATACAGGACAATAGCCACAGGACACCCACAAGACAATAACAACAGGACACATACAGGACAATAGCCACAGGACACCCACAAGACAATAACAACAGGACACATACAGGACAATAGCCACAGGACACCCACAAGACAATAACAACAGGACACATACAGGACAATATCCACAGGACACCCACAACACAATAACAACAGGACACATACAGGACAATAGCCACAGGACACCCACAACACAATAACAACAGGACACATACAGGACAATAGCCACAGGACACCCACAACACAATAACAACAGGACACATACAGGACAATAGCCACAGGACACCCACAACACAATAACAACAGGACACCTACAGGACAATAGCCACAGGACACCCACAACACAATAACAACAGGACACCTACAGGACAATAGCCACAGGACACCCACAACACAATAACAACAGGACACCTACAGGACAATAGCCACAGGACACCCACAACACAATAACAACAGGACACCTACAGGACAATAGCCACAGAACACCCACAACACAATAACAACAGGACACATACAGGACAATAGCCACAGGACACCCACAACACAATAAACACAGGACACCTACAGGACAATAGCCACAGGACACCCACAACACAATAACAACAGGACACCTACAGGACAATAGCCACAGGACACCCACAACACAATAACAACAGGACACCTACAGGACAATAGCCACAGGACACCCACAACACAATAACAACAGGACACCTACAGGACAATAGCCACAGAACACCCACAACACAATAACAACAGGACACCTACAGGACAATAGCCACAGGACACCCACAACACAATAACAACTGGACACATACAGGACAATAGCCACAGGACACCCACAACACAATAAACACAGGACACCTACAGGACAATAGCCACAGGACACCCACAACACAATAACAACAGGACACCTACAGGATAATAGCCACAGGACACCCACAACACAATAACAACAGGACACCTACAGGACAATAGCCACAGGACACCCACAACACAATAACAACAGGACACCTACAGGACAATAGCCACAGGACACCCACAACACAATAACAACAGGACACCTACAGGACAATAGCCACAGAACACCCACAACACAATAACAACAGGACACATACAGGACAATAGCCACAGGACACCCACAACACAATAACAACAGGACACCTACAGGACAATAGCCACAGGACACCCACAACACAATAACAACAGGACACCTACAGGACAATAGCCACAGAACACCCACAACACAATAACAACAGGACACATACAGGACAATAGCCACAGGACACCCACAACACAATAACAACAGGACACCTACAGGACAATAGCCACAGGACACCCACAACACAATAACAACAGGACACCTACAGGACAATAGCCACAGGACACCCACAACACAATAACAACAGGACACATACAGGACAATAGCCACAGGACACCCACAACACAATAAACACAGGACACCTACAGGACAATAGCCACAGGACACCCACAACACAATAACAACTGGACACATACAGGACAATAGCCACAGGACACCCACAACACAATAAACACAGGACACCTACAGGACAATAGCCACAGGACACCCACAACACAATAACAACAGGACACCTACAGGACAATAGCCACAGAACACCCACAACACAATAACAACAGGACACCTGCAGGACAATAGCCACAGGACACCCACAACACAATAACAACAGGACACCTACAGGACAATAGCCACAGGACACCCACAACACAATAACAACAGGACACCTACAGGACAATAGCCACAGGACACCCACAACACAATAACAACAGGACACCTACAGGACAATAGCCACAGAACACCCACAACACAATAACAACAGGACACCTACAGGACAATAGCCACAGGACACCCACAACACAATAACAACTGGACACATACAGGACAATAGCCACAGGACACCCACAACACAATAAACACAGGACACCTACAGGACAATAGCCACAGGACACCCACAACACAATAACAACAGGACACCTACAGGATAATAGCCACAGGACATCCGTAGGGCATTATACAAGGACACCCCATTGGGCAATAACCACACGACACCAACAGCGTAAAAGCTAACGGACACCACAGGTTAAACGTAACAGGACACCCAGAGCGCAAAAGTCGCAGGACACCCACAGTGCAATAGCTACATGACACCAACAGGGGACGGTTGTTCGAAGGCCGATTAGCGCTAATCCAAGGTTAAATTTTAATCCGGGTTTCTTTTCCTCTTGTTAAAAACCATTTTCTCCGATAAATTTATCTATTTTATTCAAAGCATACAATCATCAAATTGTATTCAAAAAGAATTATACTGAATGTGCTTTTTAAGCTCTCACATCTGCATTTAAATTTCGCACTAACCCTGGGCCCAGAGGAATAGCCACAGGACAATAACCCCAGGGCACCCTCCACCTATCGACTAAATATTCAACCAATTAGTATATTTAATACTCGCAGCTCCATGTTACCTTTCCATAGTATAGGATCGTAACCAGACCAGTTAATTACACCGTAGTTTATTTGGTATAGTCCCACAGGAACCTTCTCTCCATCTGTGAATTCAAAGAATCATTTTATTTTAACTCAGCTCTGTCACAACCAGGTGTGATCAATATCCACCTTCTCCTAACAACAAAAGACGAAAACAAAGTACCAGACCTCTCGCCGTCAAACTTCGTTCTCGTCTTCGTCCCCGTCACAGATCTAAAACTCTCTATTGATACACTGTCCAGCGAACACATGATAAGAACCATGATGTCAAGGATATAGAATCCACCCAAGGCAATGCAGCGGTTTGCGGGAGAATGTATGACTCTCAAAATGGAAAAGTTCATCAACATGAACAAAAACTGCCCAGCGATTTTTAGTGGAAACGCGAGAAGAATCTTGGCGTCGCTTTTCTTTGCAAAGCAATTGAGTGAATCATGATGCAAATGAATATATGAAAGACCACAGATTTGAACTGCGAAGTAATATGTAATGACATTAATTGATCAGGGGGTGAGTGAATCATGTTGGCTCGTTTCGAAGCCACAGGACACCCACAGTTTAATACTTCCCGCAGATAGGCACCCAATGTGCTCTTGTCTGATCACGTACCCTTCACCCATACCCTTCTATAAGGAAATGATGAAAACAGATAAGATAACAGGACTCATTACCTCTAAACTGAACAATGTGTGTATCCCCAGTACGATCACCAGTGTCTGTAAACCCCACCGGACCCTGAAAATGAGGGGACAGTAATTAAACGCATCTTTGAGAGCGTTCATTATTGTTGGTCATCAAAGAACACCTTAAATGACGATAAACACAATGCTTCTGGCCATGAAAACAAAAGAACTGCAGCAAGCGGAGGTGGAATGAAATGAAAGATTTTTTAGTGAAGTGTTGAGAAACTTAATATGACCAAATACATTGGTGGGAAACTCCTTGACATCATTGCTAAAAAGAGCATATATATTCAATGTATTGTAAAAGTTTGTAAATTTTCTTTCTTGTACTGTAACTTTACGTAAATTCTCAGCTTGACTTAAATAATAGCTTGCAGTACTAATGTATAGATATATAGTTCTCTTTTTCTCTTTTTAAAAGATGTTGCCCGCCCAGATTAGCTTTTGCTAGCAGAGGGCTTACCAAACTGCTGTAAATTTAACAATTATTCACCGAAGGCGAAGTTATTCTCGGTGAATATTCACTGAGACGAAGTCGAGGTGAATATTCAGCGAGAATCACTGAGCCTGAGGCGAATAATTGTCTTAGTATAAATACACAGGTGATTATTTCAAAAAAAAGAAAAGAAAAAGCATTGTACAACACTAAAAAAATTTATTTCATCAAAAGCGCGCGAACGACTGGCAGCCATTTTATTCGTCGGGGTGATTATCGGCTGATAATCCGAGATAGTGAACCAATCAGAGCGCGCGATTTTGTATAATCACCTGAGTATTTATACTAATTAACAATTATTCGCCGATGGCAAAGTCATTATCGGTAAATATTCACCAAGACGAAGTCGAGGTGAATATTCACCGATAATCACTGAGCCTGAGGCGAATAATTGTTCCTCGCGAAGCGAGGCCGAAGGCCGAGCGTAGCGAGGTTACTAATCGTGTCGGTTCCGGTCAGACCACGTGGCTCGCAAGCCCGAGTAAATCGAGCCGAGAGTTTTTATATATGTATATATATATATATATATTTATATATATGTTTATATATATATATCTATATTTTAAAGGTGTCCGTTCGCAGGCCAGGTTACCTGGCAATAGTAACGCACTTGAGAACTGCTGAATTTCCGCCATTATTCGGTGATGCCTTTTTGAAAGTAATGTAAATTTTGTGGAAACCGATTTCACTCGTCCTGGAAGTACATCCCAGCAAGGTGATCTCCGAGATATTCAAGAAATATTAGCACGAGATCGTCGCCGAGTAAGTTCGAATCCCGTGAAAATCAACACGAGGAAAGCACGACTCAAAGCAGGGATAGAGAAACGACAGCAGGGAGAATAACAACAGAAATCGCAGCCAAGACAACAACTGCTCGCTCCAGAAAAAGGCAAACGAAACAGCAGGGAAAAGGACCAGGAATTCAATCAAGTTAGTTTTGAATTTGAATGTGTTATTGATAGAAATACAGGACATGAGTGAACGATTACATAACGAAATATATTGGTGTACTACATTTAGCAAAATGACTTAGAAGGGAAGCCGAGTAGGAACGACTTCAGCGATTGGAGATGTCTCTGGAAAATAATTCTATTAGTCTAAAAACGGAATCGGAAGACGACCAACAGATTACAATAGAATGTAAATAGGTATATTTCATAATAACACGATAGCGTTTCCAGTTTGAAGTAATTCCCAACACAGAGAGTTGCAGTTGTTATAGCAATCGTTTATAACGATGTGATCTGATATCATTGCAACAGTGAAAATATTGTAAATTTTCTTGATCTAGCAGTTATGTTAAACATTTTCAACAGAATATATACCCTGTGTCACTATAAAGTACTGGTTCTGCAATATTATCAGTGACCAATGCGATCATTTTAAAATAAAGCAAATGTGATTACTGAATTCTGAGTAGTATTTCTCTTTGCTATATATATATATATATATATGTATGTATTCTCTGATTGAAAGGTTTCAATAATATTGCGTAGAGACAACAAGTTTCATAGCCTTTTCACAATGGGTCAGTTTTACCTTAGAGTGCAATGACCCCCCCCCCTCCCCTGATCATATTGCTATCTAGAACCCCTGCCCTTTTTTCACAAATGAAATGTTAATTCAAGCCTTAATTTGCAAAGTTAGACATAACATATTAACTTTGTTACTTTCTGCCGTTTACTTTATTTTTATGATGTCAAATATCAATATTTCATAACAACCACAACATGCAATTAACCTTTTACATTGGAAAAACTTTATAAAGAAGAAAATAAATTTTGTAATGCCAAAATGTTTATGATCTTTCTCATATATTCATTGCAAGTGTGCTGTATGTAGTAACAAGTGTTTCAAGTTTCCTAAATGCCCTATGCTTTCAATAATGATTTTCCACACAAACTTTCTAGACAAATGACTGCACTAGATTCTAAGCCTTTTAGAAGAAATGGTATTGTTTGGAGCTGTTTTGATTACTACCACCTCTGATGGAAAGCCTATTAAGAAGATTTTTGTATTGCTTTTAGTAGTAGAGTAACAATAACTTTACCAAGATTAAGACATGAATCCCACCCCATAAAAATATATTATGTTTAACATAAAAAATATATAACAATAATAATATCAATACCAGTAATAATAATTGTAATGATAATAATAATGATAATAATATAATGATAGTTCTTCTCGTTACTATATGTCATTGGTTACAGTTCAATACCTCTGGCTGCCATGACTTTTTCGATGAAATACCGTCCTTATATTAAATCTTTCTTCTGCAGTTTTTATAATAGAAATTTTCGTATATTCAAAATAATGTACTATTCTATGGTTGGGTATGGATATTTTGCCTGTTTCTGTAACAGCACAATTAAACTTTCATGTGGTATATACTTTTGACTGATTGATGTTGATTTCACATTATTTTTTTTACAGGAGTACGTAGTGCAGCAATCTTTTTGAACATATTAAGATTTCAATAACTCTTTCTTACATGTATTGTTTTTATGATATGACCTAAAAATAGCACAACCACATACTATACAGTCGGCACTCATTATTACCAAACCTTTATTCAAAGCTTTTGTAGAATTCAATTGTTTTACCCCCAATTTGTTGATATGGCATCTCTTTTGAGGGAAGAGGAATTTTTCTATCTACCACTGGGGGTACCATTGCAACTGAAAAGAGTTACACACATTAAAACATGCACTATTCATAATGCTCTCAATTGTGGTTACCCGGGAATGAAATAATGACTGCAGTAGACAATAACATATCTAATCAGAAGATTCTTCTTACAATGAATCTCATGCAATTATAACCAAAAAACATAAACAAAAAATAATTGGAGCATTCAACTCATCCTCTGTGTAAGAACATATTGTGTTCAAAAGTGATGTACAACAAAGAAGACAAAGCAGTAGAGACTAAGAAAATAAAACTAAAGAAAAAAAACACAGGTTTTTACACTGTGGTAAACACAAGCATTCATATCAACTCTTCAAGATTTCACCTGCAAAAGATTTACAATCATTTTCAATTTGTGTTAAGTGAATATTATTGTGATACTTCATCGACTCTGTATTCCCTGTCAAGATAATAAATAATTTTACTTCTATTCCCTCTGGTGCAATCTAAGTGGCAGTGAAAGAGCTAAATGAAGGTCAATTTTTAAGCACTGTGTTGAGCGGTATACTGATCATGTAATTTGCACCAGGTGTCACTAATTGTGTACCAAACACAGCATAAGAAATAAAATAATGGGGATTACGCTGATATAAAAAAAAATATATATATATAATGTAAAAAAAAAGAATAAAATATGAAAGCATTGTGACTTCTTCAAAAACTAGCTTCGCGAGGTTTTTGCGGGAGTCGTATTTCTAGTTTTAGTATAAATACACAGATGATTATTTCAAAAAGAGAAAAGAAAAAGCATTGTACAACACGAATTTCATCAAAAGCGCGCGAACGACTGGCAGCCATTTTGTTCGTCGAGGTGATTATCGGCTGATAATCCGATATAGCGAACGAATCAGAGCGCGCGATTTTGTATAATCACCTGGGTATTTTTTCCTCGCGAAGCGAGGCCGAAGGCCGAGCGTAGCGAGGTTACTAATCGTGTCGGTTCCGGTCAGACCACGTGGCTCGCAAGCCCGAGTAAATCGAGCCGAGAGTTTTTATATATGTATATATATATATATCTATATTTTAAAGGTGTCCGTTCGCAGGCCAGGTTACCTGGCAATAGTAACGCACTTGAGAACTGCTGAATTTCCGCCATTATTCGGTGATGCCTTTTTGAAAGTAATGTAAATTTTGTGGAAACCGATTTCACTCGTCCTGGAAGTACATCCCAGCAAGGTGATCTCCAAGATATTCAAGAAATATTAGCACGAGATCGTCGCCGAGTAAGTTCGAATACCGTGAAAATCAACACGAGGAAAGCACGACTCAAAGCAGGGATAGAGAAACGACAGCAGGGAGAATAACAACAGAAATCGCAGCCAAGACAACAACTGCTCGCTCCAGAAAAAGGCAAACGAAACAGCAGGGAAAAGGACCAGGAATTCAATCAAGTTAGTTTTGAATTTGAATGTGTTATTGATAGAAATACAGGACATAAGTGAACGATTACATAACGAAATATATTGGTGTACTACATTTAGCAAAACGACTTAGAAGGGACACCGAGTAAGAACGACTTCAACGATTGGAGATGTCTCTGGAAAATAATTCTATTAGTCTAAAACCGGAATCGGAAGACGACCAACAGATTACAAGAGAATGTAAATAGGTATTTTTCATAATAAAACGATAGCGTTTCCAGTTTGAAGTAATTTCCAACACAGAGAGTTGCAGTTGTTATAGCAATCATTTATAACGATGTGATCTGATATCATTGCAACAGTGAAAATATTGTAAATTTTCTTGATCTAGCAGTTATGTTAAACATTTTCAACAGAATATATACCCTGTGTCACTATAAAGTACTGGTTCTGCAATATTATCAGTGACCAATGCGATCATTTTAAAATAAAGCAAATGTGATTACTGAATTCTGAGTAGTATTTCTCTTTGCTATATATATATATATATATGTATGTATTCTCTGATTGAAAGGTTTCAATAATATTGCGTAGAGACAACAAGTTTCATAGCCTTTTCACAATGGGTCAGTTTTACCTTAGAGTGCAATGACCCCCCCCCCCTCCCCTGATCATATTGCTATCTAGAACCCCTGCCCTTTTTTCACAAATGAAATGTTAATTCAAGCCTTAATTTGCAAAGTTAGACATAACATATTAACTTTGTTACTTTCTGCCGTTTACTTTATTTTTATGTCAAATATCAATATTTCATAACCACCACAACATGCAATTAACCTTTTACATTGGAAAAACTTTATAAAGAAGAAAATAAATTTTGTAATGCCAAAATGTTTATGATCTTTCTCATATATTCATTGCAAGTGTGCTGTATGTAGTAACAAGTGTTTCAAGTTTCCTAAATGCCCTATGCTTTCAATAATGATTTTCCACACAAACTTTCTAGACAAATGACTGCACTAGATTCTAAGCCTTTTAGAAGAAATGGTATTGTTTGGAGCTGTTTTGATTACTACCACCTCTGATGGAAAGCCTATTAAGAAGATTTTTGTATTGCTTTTAGTAGTAGAGTAACAATAACTTTACCAAGATTAAGACATGAATCCCACCCCATAAAAATATATTATGTTTAACATAAAAAATATATAACAATAATAATATCAATACCAGTAATAATAATTGTAATGATAATAATAATGATAATAATATAATGATAGTTCTTCTCGTTACTATATGTCATTGGTTACAGTTCAATACCTCTGGCTGCCATGACTTTTTCGATGAAATACCGTCCTTATATTAAATCTTTCTTCTGCAGTTTTTATAATAGAAATTTTCGTATATTCAAAATAATGTACTATTCTATGGTTGGGTATGGATATTTTGCCTGTTTCTGTAACAGCACAATTAAACTTTCATGTGGTATATACTTTTGACTGATTGATGTTGATTTCACATTATTTTTTTACAGGAGTACGTAGTGCAGCAATCTTTTTGAACATATTAAGATTTCAATAACTCTTTCTTACATGTATTGTTTTTATGATATGACCTAAAAATAGCACAACCACATACTATACAGTCGGCACTCACTATTACCAAACCTTTATTCAAAGCTTTTGTAGAATCCAATTGTTTTACCCCCAATTTGTTGATATGGCATCTCTTTTGAGGGAAGAGGAATTTTTCTATCTACCACTGGGGGTACCATTGCAACTGGAAAGAGTACACACATTAAAACATGCACTATTCATAATGCTCTCAATTGTGGTTACCCGGGAATGAAATAATGACTGCAGTAGACAATAAAATATCTAATCAGAAGATTCTTCTTACAATGAATCTCATGCAATTATAACCAAAAAAACATAAACAAAAAATAATTGGAGCGTTCAGCTCATCCTCTGTGTAAGAACATATTGTGTTCAAAAGTGATGTACAACAAAGAAGACAAAGCAGTAGAGACTAAGAAAATAAAACTAAAGAAAAAAAACACAGGTTTTTACACCGTGGTAAACACAAGCATTCATATCAACTCTTCAAGATTTCACCTGCAAAAGATTTACAATCATTTTCAATTTGTGTTAAGTGAATATTATTGTGATACTTCATCGACTCTGTATTCTCTGTCAAGATAATAAATAATTTTACTTCTATTCCCTCTGGTGCAATCTCAGTGGCAGTGAAAGAGCTAAATGAAGGTCAATTTTTAAGCACTGTGTTGAGCGGTATACTGATCATGTAATTTGCACCAGGTGTCACTAATTGTGTACCAAACACAGCATAAGAAATAAAATAATGGGGATTACGCTAATATAAAAAATAAAATATATAATATAAAAAAAAATAAAGAATAAAATATGAAAGCATTGTGACTTCTTCAAAAACTAGCTTCGCGAGGTTTTTGCGGGAGTCGTATTTCTAGTACTAATTATAATTAAAACAATAAAGGTGTGCGTGTGAGAGCTGCTCAATCATGTATGATACAGTCCAACAAACCAGTCTGAATTCAAAGCATTTACATGTCGTCAGCACCCAGACCGAGAAAAACCTTCGAGTCAGTCACAATTGGTGTTAGTTTTGTTGAAGAATTCTTTGTTAAAGAAATCAGAAAGTTATATTACCCTCGACAGCGAATTGAAAATCGCATTTACCATACCCCACTGACCTGCACCCCACCACACCCACTTAAGACCCACCTTTGGTTATGAATACAACACCAATCTTACCGTCACTCCTACAAAGCTTAAGTCTTTGAGAGCTTCAGTTAGGGCCTCAGAGGTCATCTTGTCTCCATAAGGGACCTTATCCAGTCTGACACTGGGAGGCAGTCTTGCAATAGATCGATTTAAAGCTAAGGCTATCGCCCATACGGAGTCGTATGCGTATCCTCGATGTTCGTCCCATACCTCAGGAAGGATCCTGACTTTGTACTCGGCCAAAATATCACCTACTGTCTTAAGATGAAAAGATTGTTAGAATTAGTGTCTGGACGTTGGCGGCAGGCGTGGGAGACGAAAGAATGAAAAAGGGCAGTGAAATTCGGAAATGAAATTATCAAACTTAGGAACCACAGTGCATGATTGCATGACGTTGGTTCCTAATTAGTACCTTCTCAAATACAGTCTTTGTTTCTAGGTCGGCATTCCAAAGGTAATCGGTTGCCAGGTGACCGTCCATTGCGTCATACATCTCCTGAGGGGAACACGTGACACTTGAGTCATTCCGTAGCCACCAGTCCCTTTCAATATATCCGAGCAGGATCCATACATACCTCGCGCCATACATGCCCTGCTTATACGCCTGCAAAAAAGAACGCCAGCGGTATTGTTGATACTGGCATGTGTCGCAAAACGTTAACAGGAAAATGCCAGTTTAAAAAGTACATGTACAAATATGCTATAATACAGTATATCTATCTATCTGTCTATCTATCTACCTACCTACCTACCTATCTATCTATGTATGTATCTATGTATCTATCTATCTATCTATGTATCTATCTATCTATCTATCTATGTATCTATCTATCTATCTATCTATCTATCTATCTATCTATGTATCTATCTATCTATGTATGTATGTATGTATGTATGTATGTATGTATCTATCTATCTATCTATGTATCTATCTATCTATCTATCTATCTATCTATCTATCTATGTATCTATCTATCTATCTATCTATCTATCTATCTATGTATCTATCTATCTATCTATGTATGTATGTATGTATGTATGTATCTATCTATCTATCTATATATCTATGTATCTATGTATCTATCTATGTATCTATGTATCTATCTATCTATCTATCTATGTATCTATCTATCTATCTATCTATCTATCTGTCTGTCTGTCTGTCTATCTATCTATCTATCTAGCTTCTTTGTGCCTCGTGGCACATAATGCCTCCACAGAATGCCTCCAATTTTCTATGTTGGCTGCAGCAGCTCTTGCCTCACCTCATGTACGCCATCCCGCACTGTTCCTCTCATAATACAGTATATATGCTGCACTAAATGTACTCACCTCGCAAAAAACCTGTCGAGCACCTCTGCCAAAAAAGTTTCCGATGATTATTCTCGCTCCTCTTTTCTGAAAAGTTCGAACAGATTGTGAAGTTTTAGATTGCAACGTCAGTCCGTTGGCATGGTCCACGTATGAGGCATGCGCAGTGACGATATTGAGCACTGGGCTCGGACTAACTTTGGGTTTTTCTCTCGGTATTTCGGTCCTTTTCCATTCAAAAAATTCCATTTCTATCCGAAATGTTGGTATATTATACCCATGACTTTGCTCATCAGGTAAATAAAGACATTTATACAATAAAAAATCTTTCTAATTGCTTTGTAACATTCACATTGCTGTAGGAATCGATTTTCTTAACCCTTCTGCTACCACTACAACATTTCTAGCCTGAAATTGTGGTTCTATGTTCTACACACACCTTCAAGTTCTCCATCTGAGCGCGAGCGCTGTCTCGGAAGCTCTCGGAAGAAACTTGATGTATTCCGTTCTTCAGAAAGAGCGAATGGAGGTTCGACATAGCCTAGTAAAGTGACCAGAAAATCACTTGAATCAGGAGCAAATTAAATTCTCCACACTAACACAAGAAGTATGGCAACCACTAAGGAGAACTGCAACTCAGATCTTCGATGTGAACATCAAATTCTCCATACTAAGATATAAGGAAATGTATGGTACTCACTAAAGAGAATTACTACTCAGATCTTGGGAGTCAACACCAAATTCTCCATACTAAGATATAAGGAAATGTATGGTACTCACTAAAGAGAATTACTACTCAGATCTTGGGAATCAACACCAAATTCTCCATACTAAGATATAAGGAAGTGTATGACACTCACTAAAGAGAATTACTACTCAGATCTTGGGAGTGAACATCAAATTCTCCATACTAACATATAAGGCATTGTATGGCACTCACTAAGGAGAATTACTACTCAGATCTTGGGAGTCAACACCAAATTCTCCATGCTAACATATTAGGGAGTGTATGGCACTTACTAAGATCTAGGGTTGAATGACAATAAAGTCATCAGGGACACTTAGCTTTCGAGAATACCGAATACGATCAAAGGGGAGATTACCTACCGAGCGGTGAATATCCTCTTCATGAAATATCGTGCCTACGTGATTCCAATGAAAGTTTTTGAGCAAAGCAATCCGGGGAATGTTGAATGAATTGTCGTCGGGGATGGTTCGGTAGAAATGAGGATATTTCGTCTTGATGGACAATTCAGGTGAAGTACTAGAGTAAGATATCTGTGAAACATTATACAGCAAAGTCACTCGGAGTACAAGTACAAAGCTAGGAACAGTACTGCACTAGGATACTGTTTTACTGTACAGTGTGGTTCTAACGTTTTCATCTGTGTATCAAATCATGCAGTGTGACCATTCTGTGTAAAGCTACTGAACAGTACTGTACTGTGGTACTGTTGTTTTACTGTACAGTGTGGTTCTAACGTTTTCATCTGTGTATCAAATCATGCAGTGTGACCATTCTTTGTCAAGCTACTGAACAGTACTGTACTGTGGTACTGTTTGTTTTACTATACAGTGTGGTTCTATCTTTTTCATCTGTGGATCAAACCATGCAGTGTGACCATTCGGTGTAAAGCTACTGAACAGTACTGTACTGTGGTACTGTTTGTTTTACTATACAGTGTGGTTCTAACGTTTTCATCTGTGTATCAAATCATGCAGTGTGACCATTCTTTGTCAAGCTACTGAACAGTACCGTACTGTGGTACTGTTTGTTTTACTATACAGTGTGGTTCTAACTTTTTCATCTGTGGATCAAACCATGCAGTGTGACCATTCTTTGTGAAGCTACTGAACAGTACTGTACTGTGGTACTGTTTGTTTTACTATACAGTGTGGTTCTAACGTTTTCTGTACTGTGATACTGTTTGTTTTACTACACAGTGTGGTTCTAACTTAGTATTTTCGTTTTTTCTCATTTAACGGCTATAAAGCTCATTTTGCTTACAAGTATGGCTGAAATTCTCAGTACTGCGTTTACATGAAGGGGCCCCACCTCAGTCCCCTTCCAACCCCCACCCCCCCTCGTCCCACAACCACCTTCAACGCAAACACACAGACACAGACACACCCCACCACTATTTGAATAAAAACAAAAGAATATTTAAATGGTGGCCATTTTGTAATAAGGTGTATTCGTCATCTTACCTGTGGGATAGCCCATGGATCTAGTCCGGCTAAACTGGCCACCACAGTGCTACAAGATGAGAAACCCGCTCCTAGCAACATTATCTTTCTAGGCTGGTTGTGAAGATACTCGAATAAAATGTGCTCTGCCCAGCCAGGCGACCCCTGTTATGGACGAAAATAATAACCACGTTAAAACTATATAATTTAAATGTTTTTACCTCATAAGGGCACAATTTCTAAGAAGCCGATTAATATATCGTCAGTAGTAAGAATTCACTGATTCTAAACTATAATAATAATAATAATAATAATAATAATAATAATAATAACAATAATAAATACTATAATTGCATTACAAGGACATCACATAAAATAAAGTTTATTCATACGTATGAACATTAATTTGAAGGATATTCTTAAACATTGAAGGAAATTTAAATACTAGGTTCCATACATTAGAAGTTAAATTAATGTATGCAAAGTGTTTATTTTATAAGTTTTACATAATTCTTATTCACAGATTGTAATTCAGTTGATGTTATTTATATAATTTTACTCGTAATATAAATTGTAAATAAGCAACATGTATAAGTTATACTAGTACTATATTGTAAATAATTTCCAATAATTGCATATAGGTTTTTATATCTTTTAGAAGTGTAACAATTTGTAGTCTCATAGGTTACGCTGAGCGCCCTATGAAACTTTCTTCCCCTGGCATGCTGAAGTTCAATACACTGCACTGATAATAGAAAATAATGAACTTTATTTGAGTATCAACTGTATTTAGCCCTGACGTACTAATTGGGGACGCTGTAAAGCAAAATGAAATCAAATTAAGTCATTTTAAATTAAATCCATCAAATCAAATCAAATGCTGGTTTTTGGGGAGAGGGGAAAACCGGAGTACCCGGAGTAAAACCTCTCGGAGCAGAGTAGAGAACCAACAAACTCAGCCCACATATGACGTCGGGGCCGGGAATCGAACCCGGGCCACATTGGTGGAAGGCGAGCGCTCTCACCACTGCGCCAGCCCTACACTGCTCCCCAACACTTCGCAAACCCTGCTCCCCTATGCGCCCATGTTTCTGGACTATTTCTCTATCGCACGGTTACTTCAAAGTTTTGCCGCACGTATTCACTTGACTGCACTTACACACTTACACTTTTAATTATTATTTCAAACAAATATATACAGGTAATTTACACAACCCGCGTATAGCAACAGCTAATCTTGGCGGGTATTAGTAATGACAAAAATTGAGTTTAATTAAAAATTTACAATATTACTATAACATCGGCACTACAATGTAAGACTGTGAAAACGAAAACGAAAACACATAGCTATAAGGCACAATAATTAGCAGTAAACAAAAATTAAGTATTAGAGCTAAAAGACTACAATATTGCTACAATTACACTACAATATAAGACGAAGACATACAATATGAAACGAAACACGTAGCAAAACATAAAGCTATAGGGTACAATAATTATTAGCGTTAATTTTCAATATTAAAGAATGGGCGTCAACATAAAAGTCCTCAATCCCAAGTACGGTCAAAAGTAATTTATGAAGTTTTCTTTTAAAAGCTCTTTTCGTTAGCTTACGCCAGTCGGGGTGTAGACAGTTCCACAATCTCGCATCAAACGCAGAAAAAGATTTTAGTTGCACATGCAATCTAGATTTCTTAAACTTGAAGCCAAAAGGATTTCTTTTTGGACCATAATTTCTTACATTGAAACTACTCGAACCCAGGTCACCCAAACAAATTGTCATCACCAATCACGATCGAGTATCTAAACAATGGAATCTCTAGAAATGTTTTATATTTCGCTTAAAATGCAAATAATTTGCTTTATAACTGTGCAAAACAAGATTGAAAAAGAATCATCTTATTCGGTAGAAACTCGCCACAAATCTGGGCAAGATTTCCGCACAGGTCCCTAGTTTATTATGCATTTAGCAGATGAATTGTTTAGGGTAATGCACATGTAAACATTTCTTGTTATTGCAGAATGAAACAGTATGGCTACAGCATGCATACTGAACTAGGGACCTGTGCGGAAATCATTCCCAAATCTTTTGTTCAGCGTCATAAACAGGCATTCAAAATTTGTACGAAGATTGATTTGGATAGCCTTGGCTCGAGTGCATGCACTGTAATTTTACTAAGAACAGCAACACTGGAAATGGAACGGCGTCTTTACCCTCGTGTTATTCCAAATAAGTCTCAGGTCGTAGTCCCGTAAGATTCCCGCAGCATTCACGTGATCAAAGGCCAATTGTGCAGCTGGCAGGATTCCATTGCCCCCAGTCCACCCGTCGTTATGAAGTGACGTCATAGGAAAAAATCCACCAATATGCAAAGGAGTCTTCGCACATGCACAAGGCGAAAGAACCGCTGAGAGGTAAGTTAGAAGAAATACTTTTCGGTAGCACTGCTGTCGCCTTGGTAACGTCATGGTGTTCTTAGCATAAAACAGGCAAAAAAGATATAAGCACAAAACCGAATAAAAGATCAACGAGTAAGAAGGTTCGATCTCGACTGAATAGTAAAATCAACAGTGAAATAATAGAGTACAGTCTAATAGCTTCCCACGAAGTGGCCAGGCTTCGAAGTTACCAAAATAGGTGGAAAAGGTTAAAAGCGCTTAATGCCCGCGAGAAAAGGCTGATTTTGTAGCTCTTCAAGTCTGGACCAGTGCATCTTAATAATGCACTTCAAAAAGCCCTACTGAGTGCATGTGATAAATTTGAACAACAGTTATATTCGCTACGCCTTCGAGATAAAAACTGAAACAGTAATTAGACATGCTTGTTTTTTGAGCGAAGCGTTCTAAAAAGCCATTAATGGGGGTATCAAATTTTTTCCGCAAATTTAAGAAGCCCAAAGTGGACCGTGTGCCAATAAGAGGTCGTTATTTTGAGGAGTTTGAATTAACCAAAGAGAACCGCAATGTGATAAATTATCATAATCCATCTTCCTATTTTCCTTCTTTGAAGTGCCTCAATTTCCGGATGCATGCCTGCCTACGTGTACTTAACTACCATTAAGCTCTTCAAAAAAAAATTCTTGGAAGAAGCAAAACCAAAAAAAATGTTAAGGAATGGGCTGTTGTTAATCGTGGAAAATGTGATGATAATATAAATTCTTCTTTTGCCGAAACGTCGCGATCAACATCCAGTGACTACATCGTGTGACAAAAGAAGAATTTACATATTCAAAAAAAATTGTGGAAAATTTTCAATTCCGAAACCCGCGGGATAAAGTACTGTTCCGTCACAGTTGCACACTACGCTATACTGTTCAGTTGTTGTCCAGAGAATGGTCACACTGCATGGTTTGATCCACAGGTGAGAAATTTAGAACCACACTGTATAGTAAAACAAACAGTACTATAGAACAGTATTGTTCAGTAGCTTTCCAAAGAATGGTCACACTGCATGGTTTAATCCACAGATGAAAAAGTTAGAACCACATTGTATAGTAAAACAGACAGTACCACAGTACAGTGCAGTACTGTTCAGTAGCTTTACAAAGAATGGTCACATTGCATGGTATGATCCACAGGTGAAAAATTTAGAACCACATTGCATAACAAAACAAACAGCACCACTGCACAAAACTGTTCAGGATGGCTTCACTAAATGGTTTGATCCACATATCAAAAAGGTCCAATCAAGTTGCGTTGAAAACTAAAGCCTATCCATAACTTCCAAGATCTTAGGATCAACTCTCTTCTAGTCTCATAAACTAATGTTAACTTTGAATATCTGAGTAGTAATTCTCCTTAGTGAGTGCCATACACTTCCTCATATGTTAGTATGGGGAATTTGATGTACACTCCCAAGGTCCAAGTAGTCATTCTCCTTAGTGAAAATTTGTTTATATCGATTCAATAATATTGCGCTGATTATTTTCTAATTCCTAATTTTGTGACAGTATTTTTACTGTAAGGCCGAGTTTCGTATTGATCACTTCTGCAAGGAAAAGAGTCTAAGAGTTTACTGAAAACTTTAAGGTTTCTGCTTGTAACCACATTCAGGTTCTGTTAACGTCTCACCTTAAAGCGACGCCGTCTGTAAAGTGTACAAGAACCGACTTGAGGAACTGTTTCGTGTTCTGTGACTATTCACACAAGAAAAAATAAAATGAATAATTTCCCCCGAATTAAATGGTGGAGTGTTTGCGGTAAACATAAATTTTTAATCATCTTTTGATAACGATTTTACGCCATTTATTGTAGACGGAAGATCCATATTTTGATGACGCATCGCTAACACGCAATTGTTACAGTCTTTAACAAGTTAGTGAGTTCATGGAGCTCAGGTAAGAGAGAGACTCTTTTCCGCTCAAAACCGTGCTGCTGAAAGCACCTGTGTCTTATTTTCTCATTGCAAAGATGCACTGATGACATACAAACCTACCAGGGCAAGGTTGTTCGAAGCAGGATTAAGGTAACCCAGGGTTAGTGAGAAATTTAAATGCAGATATGAGATCTTAAAAAGCACATTCAGTATAATTCTTTTTGAATACAATTTGATGATTGTATGCTCTGAATAAAACAGAGACAGTTAGAGGAGAAAACGCTTTTCAACAAGAGGAAAAGAAACTCATATTAAAAGTTAACCTTGGGTTAGCGCTAATCGGCCTTCGAACAACCGTTCCCTGATAGGTTAAACTGCGTGGTTTGCCAAACTTCTCTACAACTACCCTTCCTTCAAACGTGGATGTTTTTAGGTACCGTAAATGGATATTTCTGAGTATAGGCCCCTCTGGTTAACTTGTAACTTTTCGCATTAGGTGTCTTAGAGAAAATGCAATTTTACATTTGTAAAGTTACACTCTTTTTACTTAACAGAATGTTTAATCTAGGACTGCAAAATTAACAGGACCAGACAGGGAGGCGCCTTTTTTGAATCTCAGGGTAGTTAACGACGCAAAAGATAATTTTTTTCACAATTAAACCTATTTTTAGAAAGTATTGTGGGGTAGTTTCTAAAGAAACTGGTGCTGCGTCGGTGGGAAGTTGAAACACAAGAAAATGGGTAAATCAAACGAGTTGAAGAAGGGCTAACGCTCGAAACGTCAGCACCTCCTTTTTACCTTACGGTGGTATAACGTACTTAATCAACTCGTTTGATTTACCCATTTGCTATTTTTAGAAAGTTATGATACAATCTCCGCTGTGGAGACACGGTAGTGCAGTGGTTAGCGTGCTGGACTTCCGAGTAGGAGGTCCGGAGTTCGAGCCCTGGTGCTGGCACTGTGTTGTTTCCTTAGACAAGAAACTTAACTCCACACTGTCTCTCTCCACCCAGGTGTATAAATGGGTACCAGCGATACAATGCTGGGGGTAACTTGTGTTGTTTCCTTAGACAAGAAACTTAACTCCACACTGTCTCTCTCCACCCAGGTGTATAAATGGGTACCGGCGATATAATGCTGGGGGTGACCCTGCGATGGACTAGCATCCCATCCAGGGGGAGTGATAATACTCTCAGGTGCTTAATGCTACCGGGATAAGCTCTGGCAGTGTGGACCTTAAGGCATGTGTGCACCTTTACCATGATCTCCGCTACATTGGAGTCTCTGTTAGATTTAATACTTGTAGCTTGTTTTCTGTCACTTGCCGCGAACGTTTAGCTATTGCTGGGCAAAATCTTGTACATCACATACCACAGAGGAAGCCGTTAGTAAGCTGTTATATTCGCTTGGTAAATAATATCTGCTTTTTTGTTAAGTAGGGTTCATGCCGAATGAAATGGGAGCGATTCAATTTGACTTCGATGGCTTTTTATATTTACAGAACAAGAAATTACACATTGTCTTGCTTGTGGCTTTTAAGGAATTAATTTCAGTAGCCTGATGAAATTTAAAAGACCACGTAACAATCTTCTACTCAAATGCAATACCATAGGTAATCAAATGGTTACAAATGTAATTTAAATTAAAACTGAAATTAAACTAAAATTAAGACTGAAAAAATTGCACAAGCCTGTAGGGCGAGTGCAATTCGTTGTCTTTGAAAAATTTACGGGTGTTTTTTTATACAAAACTGCACTCCAAATCATTTGCTTACTTGTTAATAATATACTTCATTAAATTTTCAACCTTGAATATTGCATTTCTAGCCTTCTGATTGGCTCGCTCAATCTCGGTTACCAGCTCAGAGACATCGTTTTGACCATGTATGGCAAATGATCACGTCAAGTGACGCTAAGTCGAAAAATCTGGCGAAAATGGAGGACGAAAAGTAGCTTTTATGAGCTTAGTACCGAAGAAATGCAAGAGTAAGTGAAAAATACTTTACCGACAACGTCCAAGAAAGCTAAAAACTTCGACTGAAGGTTATTTCGGGCTATCTGATATCTGGTATCTGAAATTTTCTTACAAATAAAGAAAGGAATTCCAACTCACGTGCAAAGTGGTCACGAATTTTTCTCCACTTGTTTATGATGGGATGAAAGAGATGCGGGACATTGTTAGCCAATCATTAATCTCAGAAATGTAGAGCGGTATCTAACCAACGCAACAGCTGAAAAATGTATGTTGTCAGTCCAGAATTTGAATTGCAATGAGTTCATTAAAGAAAACATCATGAAAGCTCTCCACAAAACTGCTTAAAATAGAAACTGTCAAAAACCAAAACTTCAAGAATTTTATCACTTTTCCAGCTATTTATAAGAACGTAGACTGTAACATAGGTAGTTACAATGATGTTGAGTGTTTACAAGAGAGTTCCGCTGTGTTTATCGTAGTCCTTCGAACCAGATATCTAGGTGATATCGTTATGTAATTTGATCAGGGCACAAGATAAGCGTTCAGTTTCAAACTTAAACAAAGCCATAATATATAATGGCCAACTGGGAAATAAGGACTGGATTCTGGACTGGACTCTGGACTGGACTCCATATTTTCCAGTTGGCCAATATTAAATAGAGACGATTTTGGAGCTTGTCTAGCCACACAATTTTCACAAAACCTGCTCTATTCGCTAGACTTAAAAATGAATTTTGCGTTTCCAACAGGAAAGCACATCAAAGAAACTACATAACCGCAGAATAGAGTGAATAATGTTGTCTCGTGATTTGTATGCGATTTTAGAATGAATTAGAACATTTCAGCAACAAGGGATCATTTTGAGGTAAACTGACAAACAAACAAAAAACCACCACAGAGAAGCGATGGTCGAAGCAATTTCAAAGAATGGCGACACTTCATGGCTTCCATATTTTTTCATGGCTTTTGAGCCCGATATATTATTAGGTTATTACTAAAACAGTTGCTATCTTTAGTATGGTCACACTACGTGGATTCTCTTACAGATGAACAAGTTAGAAACTACTTCACTGCTCGTTTAAAGCATTTAAAATAAGGTTGGCAAGGCGTAATTTAATCGTGGCGGCGAAAAGGAAAAAATCTTTTGCGTAACAGTATAACTATTACGACAAAGCTCGGACAGTATAAGTAATCGGTTTTATAAAATATCTGGATAAAAATTCACAGCTTATTTCGAAACCCGAATCTTGTCTACCCTAAACATGTTCGCGGTGAGCTTCAAATCTATTTTTCCGATGAATTTCTTGTAGAAAAGTGGTATGCAAAACATTTTAAGCTGGAAGTTAATTGCGGCTTATCTTAATTTAATATATCTCACCGCGGATTATAGGTAGGTTTACAGAGAACGAAAAAACATATTGACCGAATAAGAAAAAGATTTACGACCGTGGTGAAAAATATCAAAATCAAAGGTACGAAACTGGCCATTCAATCTACAGCTTTTAGTGTCTTGCACACATTTTAAAGTACAGCCATACATAAAACATTTTAGCTACGTTCGGCTTTTTTTAATAATCTGTGGAAAGAGTTTATATATTTAATCATTTTCTCTTCCTCTTCGGACTTTTCCAAGGAAGTCTACCCTAAACTTAAATGAATTTAACGATCTTTTTACATGCTAAAGTTTACGTAAATTCGCCGTCCTGTATGACCCACCGTGAGACAATTTAATTCTTGCCGAAGTAAGAAAATAATTCTTTTTTATGGCATGCAATTCGTATTCAGATTTACTTTAAATTAAATCGCTCCTCGGCTACATGAGCGCAATTTCGATGTCCACCACAAGTACAGTCACGTCTTGCGCCGATAGCGCCGTTACGTTTTAACGACGCCTTCGGTGCAACATAAGCAAAATAAGCTTGATGAATCGCTCTTTTAATTACAGGTCAGGACTGGACGTTCAATTAAAATCAACTGAAAATACTTCGTCCGAAACTTTTCGCATTAGTTGTCTTAGAGAAAATGCAATTTTAAATTTGTAAAGTTACACTCTTTTTACTGAACAGAATGTTTAACTTAGGAATGCAAAATTAACAGGGCCACAGACAGGGAGGCGCCTTTTTTGAATCTCAGGGTAGTTAACGACGCAAAAGATCATTTTTTGACAATTACACCTATTTTCAGAAAGTTATGATATAATCTCCGCTGTGGAGACACGGTAGTGTAGTTGTTAGCGTGCTGGACTCCGAGTAGGAGGTCCGGAGTTCGAGCCCTAGTGGTGGCACTGTGTGGTTTCCTTAGACAAGAAACTTAACTCCACATTGTCTCTCTCCGCCCAGGTGTATAAATGGGTACCAGCTATAAAATGCTGGGGGTAACTTGTGTTGTTTCCTTAGACAAGAAACTTAACTCCACACTGTCTCTCTTCACCCAGGTGTATGAATGGGTACCAGCTATAAAATGCTGGGGGTAACTTGTGTTGTTTCCTTGGACAAGAAACTTAACTCTACACTGTCTCTCTCCACCCAGGTGTATGAATAGGTACCAGCTATAAAATGCTGGGGGTAACTTGTGTTGTTTCCTTGGACAAGAAACTTAACTCTACACTGTCTCTCTCCGCCCAGGTGTATAAATGGGTACCAGTGATATAATGTTGGGGGTAGCTTGTGTTGTTTCCTTGCACAACAAACTTAACTCCACACTGTCTCTCTCCACCCAGGTGTATAAATGGGTACCAGCTATAAAATGCTGGGGGTAACTTGTGTTGTTTCCTTGGACAAGAAACTTAACTCTACACAGTCTCTCTCCACCCAGGTGTATAAATGGGTGCCAGCGATATAATGCTGGGGGTGACCCTGCGATGGACTAGCATCCCATCCAGGGGGGAGTAATAATACTCCCAGGTGCTTAATGCTACAGAAACCGGGATAAGCTCTGGCAGTGTGGACCTTAAGGCATGTGTGCGCCTTTACATGATCTCCGCTACATTGGAGTCTGTTAGATTTAATACTTATAGCTTGCTTTCTGTCACTTGCCGCGAACGTTTAGCTATTGCTGGGCAAAATCTTGTACATCACATACCACTGAGGAAGCCGTTAGTAAGCTGTTATATTCGCTTGGGAAATAACATCTGCTTTTCTGTTAAGTAGGGTTCATGCCGAATGAAATGGGAGCGATTCAATTTTGAATAAAATGTTACCTAAATCGATTAAGAGAATGCTTGACTTCGATGGCTTTTTATATTTACAGAACAAGAAATTACACATTGTCTTGCTTGTGGCTTTTAAGGAATTAATTTCAGTAGCTTTATGAAATTTAAAAGACCACGTAACAATCTTCTACTCAAATGCAATACCATAGGTAATCAAATGGTTACAAATGTAATTTAAATTAAAACTGAAATTAAACTAAAATTAAGACTGAAAAAATTGCACAAGCCTGTAGGGCGAGTGCAATTCGTTGTCTTTGAAAAATTTACGGGTGTTTATTTATACAAAACTGCACTCCAAATCATTTGCTTACTTGTTAATAATTCCTCGCGAAGCGAGGCCGAAGGCTGAGCGTAGCGAGGTTACTAATCGTGTCGGTTCCGGTCAGACCACGTGGCTCGCAAGCCCGAGTAAATCGAGCCGAGAGTTTTTATATATGTATATATATATATTTATATATATGTTTATATATATCTTTATTATATCTGCAACCCTTGTATATGAGCAAACGCGCGCTCTGATTGGTTCCCTACTCATAGTATATCAGCTCATATACCATTGGCACGGAAAACGGCCATCATGGATGGATGATTTCTTGAATTAGACAGGGAGAAATTCAAGTCAAGCTTAAAAATCATACACCAAAGAAATACTACCGAAGCAAATAAATATAGGATGAAATTTTTCGACGGTAAGTGAGCAAATTATATTTCGAAATTGTTTATTACGAACGCAAGTGAAACTCTTACAAACAGCCGCCATTTTGAAAGATCTGTGAAGCCCGTAAACTGAGTTTTTATCTTATTTCTGCCTACTTTTTCCACTTAAATTCTTAAACTAATTTGCTAACTCGAAAAAAATTGACAAGTACATTAAAGAGTTGTTTAAAAACGAGCCGGACTCGTGTTTGAAACTTTTTTACACATCTGCTCTACAATATGTCGGCTCGACAACAACATGGTTCTGTTCAAAAACAATAACAAAGTCAATTCTTGTCGTACAAACTAATTCCAGTGTTTCATAAGCGAGGGTTTAGAGATATAATAAAACAATTATTCCACTCAATCTCGTCGTATATGAGCTATAGCCAACTCGGCGCTACGCGCCTCGTTGGCTATTAGCTCATATACGACTCGATTTCGTGGAATAATTGCTAAATATTTTAAAGGTGTCCGTTCGCAGGCCAGGTTACCTGGCAATAGTAACGCACTTGAGAACTGCTGAATTTCCGCCATTATTCGGTGATGCCTTTTTGAAAGTAATGTAAATTTTGTGGAAACCGATTTCACTCGTCCTGGAAGTACATCCCAGCAAGGTGATCTCCAAGATATTCAAGAAATATTAGCACGAGATCGTCGCCGAGTAAATTCGAATACCGTGAAAATCAACACGAGGAAAGCACGACTCAAAGCAGGGATAGAGAAACGACAGCAGGGAGAATAACAACAGAAATCGCAGCCAAGACAACAACTGCTCGCTCCAGAAAAAGGCAAACGAAACAGCAGGGAAAAGGACCAGGAATTCAATCAAGTTAGTTTTGAATTTGAATGTGTTATTGATAGAAATACAGGACATGAGTGAACGATTACATAACGAAATATATTGGTGTACTACATTTAGCAAAACGACTTAGAAGGGACACCGAGTAAGAACGACTTCAACGATTGGAGATTTCTCTGGAAAATAATTCTATTAGTCTAAAACCGGAATCGGAAGACGACCAACAGATTACAAGAGAATGTAAATAGGTATTTTTCATAATAAAACGATAGCGTTTCCAGTTTGAAGTAATTTCCAACACAGAGAGTTGCAGTTGTTATAGCAATCATTTATAACGATGTGATCTGATATCATTGCAACAGTGAAAATATTGTAAATTTTCTTGATCTAGCAGTTATGTTAAACATTTTCAACAGAATGTATACCCTGTGTCACTATAAAGTACTGGTTCTGCAATATTATCAGTGATCAATGTGATCATTTTAAAATAAAGCAAATGTGATTACTGAATTCTGAGTAGTATTTCTCTTTGCTATATATATATATATATATATATAGGCAACTGTGGAAAACGAGGACGGACAACTTCGAGCGAAAAAAAAAAAAATATATATATACAGTAAAAAATCTAAAAAAAGTTTAAAAATTTAATAAAAATAGACGTTTCGGTCAATGACCTTCATCAGTTGCAGTGCAAGTGAATAAGAAATTACAATGTCCTTAAATAGGTTTACAGTATAAAAGATGACATAATATAACAAAGATGATTACATAACAGGGCGTGGTAACACATGAAAATGAAAAAACTAACCAATGATAAACAATCGGTGATTACTAAGCGAGAAACTATGACAATGCGATACAAAACTCAAGAAACGCAAACCAAATATGAATAAATAATCGGATATAATACAAAAAGATTAATGTTAAAAAACTATAACATGATTCGTCAAGTCAGCCAAAAGTGTGAAGGGACCCGCATGTAAAATATTCACAGTATTCATATTCAATATTTTACATGCGGGTCCCTTCACACTTTTGGCTGACTTGACGAATCATGTTATAGTTTTTTAACATTAATCTTTTTGTATTATATCCGATTATTTATTCATATTTGGTTTGCGTTTCTTGAGTTTTGTATCTTATTGTCATAGTTTCTCGCTTAGTAATCACCGATTGTTTATCATTGGTTAATTTTTTCATTTTCATGTGATACCACGCCCTGTTATGTAATCATCTTTGTTATATTATGTCATCTTTTATACTGTAAACCTATTTAAGGACATTGTAATTTCTTATTCACTTGCACTGCAACTGATGAAGGTCATTGACCGAAACGTCTATTTTTATTAAATTTTTAAACTTTTTTTAGATTTTTTACTGTATATATATATATTTTTTTTTTTTCGCTCGAAGTTGTCCGTCCTCGTTTTCCACAATTGCCTATATATATATATATATATATATATATATATGTATGTATTCTCTGATTGAAAGGTTTCAATAATATTGTGTAGAGACAAGTTTCATAGCCTTTTCACAATGGGTCAGTTTTACCTTAGAGTGCAATGACCCCCCCCCCCCCTGATAATATTGCTATCTAGAACCCCTGCCCTTTTTTCACAAATGAAATGTTAATTCAAGCCTTAATTTGCAAAGTTAGACATAACATATTAACTTTGTTACTTTCTGCCGTTTACTTTATTTTTATGTCAAATATCAATATTTCATAACAACCACAACATGCAATTAACCTTTTACATTGGAAAAACTTTATAAAGAAGAAAATAAATTTTGTAATGCCAAAATGTTTATGATCTTTCTCATATATTCATTGCAAGTGTGCTGTATGTAGTAACAAGTGTTTCAAGTTTCCTAAATGCCCTATGCTTTCAATAATGATTTTCCACACAAACTTTCTAGACAAATGACTGCACTAGATTCTAAGCCTTTAAGAAGAAATGGTATTGTTTGGAGCTGTTTTGATTACTACCACCTCTGATAGAAAGCCTATTAAGAAGATTTTTGTATTGCTTTTAGTAGTAGAGTAACAATAACTTTACCAAGATTAAGACATGAATCCCACCCCATAAAAATATATTATGTTTAACATAAAAAATATAACAATAATAATATCAATACCAGTAATAATAATAGTAATGATAATAATAATGATAATAATATAATGATAGTTCTTCTCGTTACTATATGTCATTGGTTACAGTTCAATACCTCTGGCTGCCATGACTTTTTCGATGAAATACCGTCCTTATATTAAATCTTTCTTCTGCAGTTTTTATAATAGAAATTTTCATATATTCAAAATAATGTACTATTCTATGGTTGGGTATGGATATTTTGCCTGTTTCTGTAACAGCACAATTAAACTTTCATGTGGTATATACTTTTGACTGATTGATGTTGATTTCACATTATTTTTTTACAGGAGTACGTAGTGCAGCAATCTTTTTGAACATATTAAGATTTCAATAACTCTTTCTTACATGTATTGTTTTTATGATATGACCTAAAAATAGCACAACCACATACTATACAGTGGGCACTCACTATTACCAAACCTTTATTCAAAGCTTTTGTAGAATCCAATTGTTTTACCCCCAATTTGTTGATATGGCATCTCTTTTGAGGGAAGAGGAATTTTTCTATCTACCACTGGGGGTACCATTGCAACTGGAAAGAGTACACACATTAAAACATGCACTATTCATAATGCTCTCAATTGTGGTTACCCGGGAATGAAATAATGACTGCAGTAGACAATAAAATATCTAATCAGAAGATTCTTCTTACAATGAATCTCATGCAATTATAACCAAAAAAACATAAACAAAAAATAATTGGAGCGTTCAGCTCATCCTCTGTGTAAGAACATATTGTGTTCAAAAGTGATGTACAACAAAGAAGACAAAGCAGTAGAGACTAAGAAAATAAAACTAAAGAAAAAAAACACAGGTTTTTACACCGTGGTAAACACAAGCATTCATATCAACTCTTCAAGATTTCACCTGCAAAAGATTTACAATCATTTTCAATTTGTGTTAAGTGAATATTATTGTGATACTTCATCGACTCTGTATTCCCTGTCAAGCCATAATTTTACTTCTATTCCCTCTGGTGCAATCTCAGTGGCAGTGAAAGAGCTAAATGAAGGTCAATTTTTAAGCACTGTGTTGAGCGGTATACTGATCTTGTAATTTGCACCAGGTGTCACTAATTGTGTACCAAACACAGCATAAGAAATAAAATAATGGGGATTACGCTAATATAAAAAATAAAATATATAATATAAAAAATAAAATATATAATATAAAAAAAAATAAAGAATAAAATATGAAAGCATTGTGACTTCTTCAAAAACTGCCTTCGCGAGGTTTTTGCGGGAGTCGTATTTCTAGTATACTTCATTAAATTTTCAACCTTGAATATTGCATTTCTAGCCTTCTGATTGGCTCGCTCAATCTCGGTTACCAGCTCAGAGACATCGTTTTGACCATGTATGGCAAACGATCACGTTAAGTGATGCTAAGCCGAAAAATCTGGCGAAAATGGAGGACGAAAAGTAGCTTTTATGAGCTTAGTACCGAAGAAATGCAAGAGTAAGTGAAAAATACTTTACCGACAACGTCCAAGAAAGCTAAAAACTTCGACTGAAGGTTATTTCGGGCTATCTGATATCTGGTATCTGAAATTTTCTTACAAATAAAGAAAGGAATTCCAACTCACGTGCAAAGTGGTCACGAATTTTTCTCCACTTGTTTATGATGGGATGAAAGAGATGCGGGACATTGTTAGCCAATCATTAATCTCAGAAATGTAGAGCGGTATCTAACCAACGCAACAGCTGAAAAATGTATGTTGTCAGTCCAGAATTTGAATTGCAATGAGTTCATTAAAGAAAACATCATGAAAGCTCTCCACAAAACTGCTTAAAATAGAAACTGTCAAAAACCAAAACTTCAAGAATTTTATCACTTTTCCAGCTATTTATAAGAACGTAGACTGTAACATAGGTAGTTACAATGATGTTGAGTGTTTACAAGAGAGTTCCGCTGTGTTTATCGTAGTCCTTCGAACCAGATATCCAGTTGATATCGTTATGTAACTTGATCAGGGCGCGAAAACCACAGCACAAGATAAGCGTTCAGTTTCAAACTTAAACAAAGCCATAATATATAATGGCCAACTGGGAAATAAGGACTGGATTCTGGACTGGACTCTGGACTGGACTCCATATTTTCCAGTTGGCCAATATTAAATAGAGACGATTTTGGAGCTTGTCTAGCCACACAATTTTCACAAAACCTGCTCTATTCGCTAGACTTAAAAATGAATTTTGCGTTTCCAACAGGAAAGCACATCAAAGAAACTACATAACCGCAGAATAGAGTGAATAATGTTGTCTCGTGATTTGTATGCGATTTTAGAATGAATTAGAACATTTCAGCAACAAGGGATCATTTTGAGGTAAACTGACAAACAAACAAAAAACCACCACAGAGAAGCGATGGTCGAAGCAATTTCAAAGAATGGCGACACTTCATGGCTTCCATATTTTTTCATGGCTTTTGAGCCCGATATATTATTAGGTTATTACTAAAACAGTTGCTATCTTTAGTATGGTCACACTACGTGGATTCTCTTACAGATGAACAAGTTAGAAACTACTTCACTGCTCGTTTAAAGCATTTAAAATAAGGTTGGCAAGGCGTAATTTAATCGTGGCGGCGAAAAGGAAAAAATCTTTTGCGTAACAGTATAACTATTACGACAAAGCTCGGACAGTATAAGTAATCGGTTTTATAAAATATCTGGATAAAAATTCACAGCTTATTTCGAAACCCGAATCTTGTCTACCCTAAACATGTTCGCGGTGAGCTTCAAATCTATTTTTCCGATGAATTTCTTGTAGAAAAGTGGTATGCAAAACATTTTAAGCTGGAAGTTAATTGCGGCTTATCTTAATTTAATATATCTCACCGCGGATTATAGGTAGGTTTACAGAGAACGAAAAAACATATTGACCGAATAAGAAAAAGATTTACGACCGTGGTGAAAAATATCAAAATCAAAGGTACGAAACTGGCCATTCAATCTACAGCTTTTAGTGTCTTGCACACATTTTAAAGTACAGCCATACATAAAACATTTTAGCTACGTTCGGCTTTTTTTAATAATCTGTGGAAAGAGTTTATATATTTAATCATTTTCTCTCCCTCTTCGGACTTTTCCAAGGAAGTCTACCCTAAACTTAAATGAATTTAACGATCTTTTTACATGCTAAGGTTTACGTAAATTCGCCGTCCTGTATGACCCACAGTGAGACAATTTAATTCTTGCCGAAGTAACAAAATAATTCTTTGTTACGGCGTGCAATTCGTATTCAGACTTACTTTAAATTAAATGGTTCCTCGGCTACATGAGCGCAATTTCGATGTCCACCACAAGTACAGTCACGTCTTGCGCCGATAGCGCCGTTACGTTTTAACGACGCCTTCGGTGCAACATAAGCAAAATAAGCTTGATGAATCGCTCTTTTAATTACAGGTCAGGACTGGACGTTCAATTAAAATCAACTGAAAATACTTCGGCCGAAATTTGATGAAAGTCATTTCCGTTGAGTAACAAAACATCGCCATTATCTTCACCTAGACTCAAAGCAATTTTAGTATTATTGTTGTTAACATTCTCATATTAACCAAAGCAGTATGCAATATTTCGCGGTGTTAAACTCGGATTTTTTTGTAAAATCGTATTGCATGATTAAGTCAAAACAACCTATGCAGTTAATTCGGTCTACGCGCTAAAAGATATCCTGACCCTAAATGAGTTCGCGATTTCAATTTTTCGAAGTTGATAAAAGAATGGTTATGTCAAAACAACTTTCAATCTTAACCAAAGCTTTTCAGTGACTAGTAGTTAATATGTTAAATAGAACTTCAATACTTTGCACTAAAAATTTCGTTGTTTTTCATTTACCTCACCTTGGGGCATTTAATAAACCAAACCAACAACTGTCGTTATTGTTTTTAAGTTGAATCTGTGCATGCGCATTTCTCTCAACCCTCTGTTGATTAAGGTCACTATCTGCGCATGCACTGTTCCGTTAGCACCCAATTATAAAACGAGCTGATGCGCAGCCCGAAGCAATGGAAATTTGAAGAGGTTGCAACTACACACTGCATACCAAATAGCAATTGTATTCTACAGCAAAGAAACTTTATAAAACTATAGTTCAGTACCTTTACATCAGTTTCAAGGTCATAATGCATCTCTGTACGCACACATAAAACAGAAAAGGTATTTACAATAACGTATTAACATAATGGGTCTAAATTCACAATTTTCGATCGAATTGTAATAAGGAAGAATTGTGTTTTTCTTAAGAAGAGAGAAAAACCAAAAAGCTGAAGAAAAAAGCGGGAAGAGAACACGAGCCAAAAACGAGCGCGAGTGCTGAAAGGCATTATGGGATTGCAAACTTATTATACTGAGAAATGAAGTGTACAAAATGAACACGGGAGAATGAAATATGGAGGAGAGTTCTTTTTTGCGCTCAGCTTACTTAGCAGTTACATTGCTTTTGCCAATGTATGCGAACCTCGGTGAAAACACCATTATTTCGAAGGTTTGTTAAAACACCAGATAAAGAATATAAGGGGCGGACCATTAGAAAAGTGATGGGGGGGAGGGGGTGGGAAATTTTTCGCTCACTGCTTGTGCAGGAATTTTTTTTTTCAGGTGAACCCCTCTGCACGATTTTTTTTTACTACGTGTGAAAAAGTCACAATTGGACCTTCCTTCTGCATGAATTTTTTTTTTACCTTCTTCTTTGCATGAATTTTTTTTCTTTGCATTTTCCCTTGCATGAATTTTTTTTTTTCCCCCACCCCCCCCCCCCCCCCATCACTTTTCTAATGGTCCGTCCCTAAAGGAGAGGAAAGTTCCTAATGGTAGGCTCCTGAAGAGAACCAATCACAAGCTCAGCCTGGCAAGAGGAGACGACACCGATAAGCACGACTCACCTTGTGGCTTTACCAGAATGAATCTGTTTACTTTGATTTGCTTTTCAAAGGAGCTAGAATAAGTAGGAAAAAGACATAAACTTATGTTAATTGCAAATACACTGAGCGCGATAGAGTAGAGGTCTAAAGACAAGTTATTGTGTTGGAAATCGCCAAAACAGCAGTAGCACACGATAAAGGAGTTTTTAAAACCCTCACACTATTAACCTTGACCCACGTTTCAATCATTCTTTTTATGTTTACGTCCTTGATATGGCAACCCGCTTAGAAATCTAAGAAACATTTCGTTAAATCGCTCCATTCAACTTACCTGAACCATCGTATTGTGCGTTTAGCTCAAACAGTAAAAGGCGTTTTCGTTCAAGATTACTCCGTTTTTGGAGCTCTGAAAGACCTTGCTGTAAGAGGAGGAAACAGTAATTTTGAACAATGATTTTTCTGCGTTCAAATGACAAACAATTCAGACGGCGATAGCAAAATGAAACGCTCCAACACAACATATGCACCCAATGAACGAAAGCAAAACTAAGGGCTTGATGGATGTAACAAAATTCAATACTTTTAAATCAATATTAGATGGCTTTTTTTTTATCGATCGGCGACGCATAAAAATTGGGCGGAAGCGCTTTGATTTCAACCACTGAGATTTGCTTTCGACGAAATGTTAAAAAACGTGACATGTTTATCATCCGTTTTTCAGAAAACTAAACACGATTGTAATACTTCTAATTTATTTCTTTGCGAGATTTGTTGCTGTAAAAGACAGCTTGTCGGAGAACTTTTCATCCGCCAGACAAATCAGATGAGGTGATTTTAAAAGGGGTAATTGTTTTCCAAAGTAATTTGATCTCCACTCTGTGAGAATTACGTTGTGTATATAGAAGATAAAACATGATTCCCAAGGGAGCAGGGAGGATGCAAATACTTATCTTTTTACGCTTTGGGTGGATGCGACTCCAAGGATTTCTGGAATTGGAAAAATAATTTCGAAAGATATGACAAATCTTCCGTTTATAATTCAAGTATTTAGAAAGGCCTTGATATAAAACATGTCGACCAAATGTACCTCGTGTCTGCATTACAGGGGGATTCGAAAAGGATGTCCTAATTTGGTCTCCGGGCGAAGCCTCTTGGTCTAAAAGTTGGTTGGTGTTCCCCCCTCGACCCCCAAGCTCATGAATTGACAATGTCTAGAAGTCGACACATGACGTAAGACTGACAAACCACTACGTTTTTTCTCTTATTTTGCGTTTGCACACTAGGAAACGAACTGGATTTCTTAACCCTTTTGAAGCCTTTTTTTGTACCCAACAATTTTAGAATTGTCCAGTTGCTTATTCTGAAGTTTCCTGCTTCTAAAAAAACAAAAATGGAAAACATATCACATTATCAAAGAAGTTTTGCATGGATCCCTGCAGCCGATTAAAAAGGATATTCAAATTGTTACACAACCGTGAGATAAGTTGTCAAGAATAAGTAAACACAATCATTTTCATCAACTTATTTCAATTTTCTTGACGCAAATATATTACCACACGATCATATAATCAATCCGCTTAACTTTGTCTGATGATACATGTCACAAAAAACGATTTCGTAAATCTTTCCTTGAAACAAGATATTTTCAAATATCTTCTGAAAGAATAGCCTTTTTGCAATGTGACGGTTTTGCAAACGACTGTGATACAAAATGAGCTCGAAGATTGACTCAACAAAAGAGAAAAATCACTGATTTTGCAGCTGGCTCTCAGAGGATGAAATGAGCCGATCATTAAATTTTTTAATTGGTCAGACATTTTCTGGCGTTCGATATAATAACAACGTGATTTGACTTTCGTTACCATGGTAACAACCAAATCTTATTAAAAAACCCACTAACTTGGTATTTTTGAAAGACGTATCTTTCGCACACCACTGACAAACTTTGAAGATAGAACATTCTGCATGCTGCTAGGATTTGAGTGTCTAAGTGAATGGGTTGTGAAACAATGAAGCTCTTGTAGGGTAGGCTATAAAAACTCATCACACTTTATTTGCCTTCTGGTTTGCAAAGATCAAAACTTCCACCATCACACTCATCGCTTGAATAATTAAATCTCAAAACACACAGGCATGGTTTATGACAATGATTTTTCATTGCATTTACATGATACTATATTGGCAAAGCTATAGCAAAAAGTGCTAAAGTGCTTTTGTACATCAACAATAACTTTACACAAGGTCGATTTACATTTTCCATATTTCAATGGTCAAATTTCAGTTCTTTACATATTTAATGTCATATATTAATTTAAATACAATCCCACTGAAGCAAAAGTCTGTTTTTAGAACAAGGTTTCTTGTGACAAAAAAAAAATTAGAAACGTGCCTGTTTCAATAAATACTCAACCACTGTCTTAATTTTTTTCCACGCTAGAAAAAAAAAAATATTCAGAACATTTTATCTCGATTTGCTGATTCTTCTGCCATTTCAGTGACTAAACGAAGACATATGAAGGTTTTGCATGTTGTTTCGCGCTGAAAAAAAAACGAAAAAGAAAATTAGTTTCTGAAGACTATGAGTGATTCCACTTTAGAATCTCAGCAAAGAAGCACTGGTCAAATTATGGGAGCTGAAAAATGACTTTATAAAAAGGATGAAATATTGTTTCAAGCACTGGAGAGTATCAACTTTTCGGGGAAATGCTAACTCGAAGTTCATGTTTCACCCAACGCAGATAAAATTGTTTGGTTTGATAAGTTTTCAAACAGGTTTAGCAAGTGTTTAAACAGGCTTGACAAGTATTGAAACAGGTTTGACAAGTGTTTAGAAAAGTTTTCAAACGGGTGTGACAAGTGCTCAAACAGGCTTGACAAGTGCTCAAACAGGCTTGACAAGTGTTCAAACAGGTCATAACAACTGACACGAGCTCTCAAACCAGTTCCCAGATACAGAAAACCTGATTTACAAGGAGATCGAAAATAATCTGACATTGCCAATTGAACAAAACAAATTGTATACGCAGCAAAGGATTTTAACGAAGCTGTTTTGTCCAAATGACGTCAAACCATAAGTTTTTGAGATTTTCCTCTTTCTGTATCACCAAGCAAACAATCACTCAGCAAACAATCACCTTCCCCACCCTTGAAAAAAACTTGGGCACGTTTCTCTAAATACGAAGCATCTATGACGAAAATCGCAGTGAAGGGCCACGCAGAATGTTTATTTATCGACAGCTAAGGGACCATTCATTTTTTAAGGGATGGGGGGGGGCTGGTGGGATTTGGTGGGGGGGGGTCACGCGAAAAAAAATGGCTTCCAAGGGGGGGCCACCCCCAAAAAAATGAAGAAAAAGGGGGGTCAAGCGAAAAAAAAGCGATGAAAAAGTGGTATGAAGTTTTCATAAACTGATGAGAAATTCTCCTGTTTTATTCACGAAATATAAACATCTTTTCGAGGTGGCCGGGGGGGTCATCCCCCAAAAAATCCTTTTAAGGGGGGGTCATGTGAAAAAATTGGCAAGCTGAGGGGGGGTCACTCAATTTCCCACTGACACTCCCCCAAATCCCACCAGCCCCCCACCTATCCCTTAAAAAATGAACGGTCCCTAAACCGCTTTTAAAGCTTTGGTTTGGACGGATATTAAACCCTTATGAAACTTATTTATTAATATCAATACAATATTATTAATATATTATTAATAATATATATTATTATTCTTATTAATATATTATTATATTATATATATTATATATTATTATTATTATAACTTATTGACACTTTAGCAGAGCTCCTGCCCTGTTACCTAAACAAGCAAAACACAGACTTGCAACTTACCGTCGAAGTATGTAGTGTCCGTAGCATCGTCAGGATTGGGAATAAATGGAGGAAGATGACAATGAACAGTTGACCAGTCGAGAGAAGAGAAGAACGAAAGACTTTTGATTTCTTGGGGAAAGAAAAAAATGTGTGCACACAGTACTTTTTTGTTTCAGGCTTGATAATTAATATACATGCTAAACTTTCAACGTGCTGATTCGCTTAGAGCACGTCCATTAATCCCAAGCAGAAGTTGACATTGAGTGCAGAATTTTGAAATTAAAGTAATCAAATGCTCTTGAGTGCAATTTTGTATAAAGAAGCACCTGCAAATTTTTCAAAGACATCAAATTGCACTCACCCTACTGGGCCACACTTGTGCTCATTTATTCCAAATTGCACTCGAAACCATTTGGTTCCCTGTATTAATATCATGGGTGACAAATTACTTCTTAATTTTGGCGCCAAATTCCAGCGTTAATTTATGTTGTTATGGCAACTTCTCCTAGGGTGTCAAAATGGCGTCTAACTGAAAATGTCAGAGTTTGTCACCTATGATAATAATAAGTAATCAAATGGTATACTCGTGAAATTAGGGAATAATTGTCCAAATTCGACAAAACGCAAGTAAAATTATTCCCTACTTGCACGCGAAACCATTTGATTACACATACAAATCGCTTTTAAGGGTGAAATCTTCAATTACGTTTCCAAACGCACTGCAAATGCATGATTTATTTCATATGCTTAAATTATTTTAAAATATCTTCAATATTAGCTCCATCTTTATGCTAATGTATCGTTACTCTCTCTTCTATCCCCGTACCACCCCTGTTGCGACATATTTCTCCGAACCATCCTCTCCCTTATAGTCACCTGTTGCTCCTGGTCTGAACTCCACTGGAATCGTAAGAATGTTCTCCACCGCTCCTACAGCTTCGTCCGAGAGGGCCTCGTCACCACCAGGCCACAGAAGTTCTGAAAATATCAAAATGCAAAAAAAAGCAGGATTAAAAAACTGTAAATAGTTTGAACGCAGGAGGTCTCAGTTGTTGTTTGTTGAGTTCTCGTGTAAGCACTTCTAAGAAAATCTGTTGCTGACGTCGACTGACGATTCGACAGCCAGAGTGGAAGTCATCATCAGAGTTAAGAAGGAATAAAAAAAGCCAAGTAAACCCTCAAGGTTTAAGGGAAGATGTCTCTCGCTATCATTATAGTGCAAGTCAGAAGAGCAAAATGCTATTATATATATTTGTGATATAGATATGACCCTGCGCGCGCTGATTGGTCAAAAAGCCATGTTTTATCAGAGTATAAAACATCGCAAAAGCGAGTCTTATTGTTTTTCGCCAAATTACCTCGACTCGACATTTTTCTTGGAGATGGCAAAAAACATTTTCTTTGAAGAAATTCATGATGGAGTTCTCTACGAAGCAGCAGAAAGTTTTGAAGCTGAGATTAATATAACAAATAAAGAAGAAGCGAAAACAGTCGAGAAGTTGGTATTTAATGGTTTCAGTTTGTCGATCTGTGTGCTTTGTTGTTTCTACTCGCGGCGTGTAAAATCTATATCATAAATCAAAAAAAGAAGCCTAAGCCGTGTATTACACTGTAACAAGACACTCCGGACATTTGAGAACACTCGAGAAATGTAGAAAACACGAGTCGCGCATTTCACTCGTGTTCTCAAATGCCCGTCGTGTTTTATCACAGTGTAATACACGGCTTAGGCTTCTTTATTTGTTAATTATAAGGCACCTTACCTCTTTGCATAATGTGGCTGAATACCAGGTCTGGCGTATCATCATTAAATGGAGGCACGCCAGTGAGAAACTCGTACAAACATACTCCAAGGGCCCACCAATCAACTGCAGGCGCTGAGGAAAAGATGGCAAACCTTTAGAAGACGACTGAAAAGCTACCACGAATAGATATCTTAAAGAAATTGCATGCGCATGGCGTATTTTCCCTTGCGTGTTCAAGAGAAAAAACCACAAAAAAGGAAGAGAAAATAAATACCGTGTAATCTTTACTTAAGAGAAGAGAAGATCACTGTTGCTATGGTTAGGTATTAAACCGCATCTCAAGGCTACAATATGAAATTTATACAATATAAAATACTTCATTGGCGTTCGACATATTAAAACAGAACAATACATGGCCGCTTCTAATCTCGTGTTAATAAATATATCACTCCTTCGTTGCGCTCACTCGAGAACGATTTAGTATCTCCGGACGGCCATGTAATATCCGCCATATTTTCATATCTTTTGCTCTAACATTTTCACACCAAATGCACAACGCATCATTTGCACGAGCCCATCACGAGCCAAGTACTCACTATGCTCGTGTCCCAGTAGGATTTCCGGTGCCAGGTAATCGGGGGTTCCCAGGATCTTGTTCTTAGGAGCAGCCGATTGTGGCTTGTTACCACGGCGACAGGACTTTGGTGTGCGATAAGGGGTGCGAATCGGTGGGGCTGAGGCATGGTGCCAGTGAGGGGACACCTCCATCTGGCCTGGGGTACATTTGGACCCTAAACGACTTCTAAAGGATAATTCCATCGGTGACTCGGTCAGCAATTGCTGGCTGCTGCCTGGTCTTCTCGAGAGGTTTGTCACTCCTTTCACGCTGTCTTCGCTTACGTTCTGTTCCGTTTCGAGCTCGTTCTCGAAGGGGATCGTCATACAACGAGGACGACCATGTGTTTCAGTCTGCTTTGTGTTGGTGCCAACACCACATGCGCCATTCTCACTGGCAAAATCCGGGACATTTTCCTTCCCAAGAAACTCAACATTCATTCGTCGCCCAAGTGAGGCCGTCACGCGCGAGCCACATAACTCCGAAGCGTTTACAGCAAGAGGACTGGAAAAGCGAAAGTCTTGCTCCCTACACTGGTGACCAACTTCCCCTGGTTCATCGGAAAAGGAAGCAATCGAGTCTTTAAGATGCTTTCCAGTTTCTTGGTGGAGGGAACATTTCTCAGGAGGTGCAGGCGATGGGGGTAACAACCCAATCCCGCTTTCACGCCTAGAAAAAAAGGCACCTTTGGAAAAGCCCAAACCTCCTTGTAATGCTTTTCCTGGTATAGAGGTTCCACATTCTTCTAGACTGTCCAGGAAACCAGAACTTTCGGTGTGATCATTCTCTGTCGAAGGCCCCACCTCGATTGCACATTTCATGCCCTGTGCGTGTGGTATTCCAGGACTATCGAACGATATAAAACGTTTTCCCTCGATCTCGCCATGCTGGCAAGTGGTTTCTAACATGTCTCTTCCTCCTTCTTTCACTTCGACATTTTCTCTCTTTTCTTCGATAAAACTGTCCGTTAAACTTATGTACCCGGATGTGCAAGGAACCTCGAGTGTCACAGATGTCCTACGTTCCTGGTTGCGTGAGACATTGTCCTTAAGAAATTCCATGATGGTCCCAGCACGTGCGCGAGGGCTGGAGAACACCAACGAAGGAGGGGTGCAAACGGCAGCATTTGGCGGCGTTAGGAGACCTTGCTGTTCAGGGCTTGTATGATCACTTCTTACAAGAATACTTTCGAGGGAATCAGACTCATTAGCACACTGCATGGGGCTTTTCTCGTCAAGAGGTGAACTCGAGAAGAACGCATTTGAAGACGCGAGAATGCTGGTCCTCTTTCCTAATGGCCTCTGTGGTGTACAAGCTGGTATCTCCTGCAAAGGGTCCCGAGAGTAATGGCCCCCCGAAGGACCCCGGAGTTCACTCAAACTCAGCGAGTCGATCTCAGCGGTCAGACCGGTGTGTCGTGGTCTCTTGGATGCAGGCATAACGCTCTCCTCCCCTGGCGACCTGTTCCGCGTGTTTTTTGTGGCTGAAATAAGTGGAGTCTCGGGGGGCTCGCTCGCGTAGAATGTTCTTTGATTGACTTTGGTGCAGAACTGAGTTCGCTTCTTTGTACCCTGACCTGCCAAACACAACAGGAGAAAGCAAATGCGTGACAAAGTAAAATGCATTCACTACCATTACCATGTGCAATATTATCATTCTATCGAACGCTACCGAACAGTATCATGATGGTACTGTGGTTCTGTTTGTTTTACTATACAGTGTGGTTCTATCTTTTTCATCTGTGGATCAAACCATGCAGTGTGACCATTCTTTGTAAAGCTACTAAACAGTAATGTACTGTGCCACTGTTTGTTTTACTATACAGTGCGGTTCTAACGTTTTCATCTGTGGATCAAACCATGCAGTGTGATCATTTTTTTGGAAAGCTAATGAACAGTACTATTACGCACTATTTCTACTACTACATGAAAACAGTACCTGGTGTGATTCTCTCGAAATATATCTTTTTATAAGGATTGGACGCCAGTTCAACTCGACTTACCCCCGGCCGTGGTTAACGGAGTTTGATCACCAGGTTTCAAGACGCCCTTGGGCGTGGCACAGAGGATCCCTTCCACACGGCTGTGGGGGGACACCTTTGTGATGGGCGTGGTTTCCATGTGTTGTTGTAGTGAACCGCAGCTGCTGTTGAGCCGTGACCGCTGGCTTGGTCTTGTCGCGGACAAGGACTGTAGATCAGATAAAATGGATCTCAATTAATCAGTACTGTACATGTTGCGCTTTACGCGCAACAATTATTGGTTTTTCTTGTGTTTGATGGAAACTGAGAAATGACTTCAACTTATAACTGGAATCTCAGGTCTAACAACTGAATATTCCCCTGTGCAATATCACTGCTGGTCAGAGATCTTTTTATTACAGAATAGTAAAACTATGGAACTCTTTAGACAAAGACTTAAAACTATGGGAGAGTCATGCAAATTTTAAGAAAACTCTGAAGACAAAACTTCTCAGCGAGTTCTTAAATTAATTTTTTCTTATTTCTTTCATTTTTCTTTTTATTCTTATATTAATATATAACTAGTGTACTTTATACATAATACATAATTAGTGTACTATGAATATATGTTTTTTACATTCTACATTTTCATGTATTGTATTGTTCACTGAAAAACCTTTTAAGAAGTGTACAATAAAATTTGTTTTTACCATAATTGCTACTAATCTCGCAATCTGATTGGCTAATTTACCATTTTCGATAACAGTCTAGACAACGCTGCTCGCGTCAATGTGTCACACAAAGCAATAGCCAATCAGAAACGCTCATTTTGGAGAATAAACCAATCAGATAGCAGGGTTTTCTTTAAGGTTTTAAGTAGCCGGTGTTTCTTGAAAAGTAGACGGTTGTGGGTCCGAATGATCCATACGATAAAGCCCATCGTTTCTAGGGGGGTCCGGGGGCATGCTCCCCCGGAAAATTGTGGAAAACTGAACGCTGGAAAACGCATTTACCGGCATTTTGGGCCCTGAAATTCAGACATTAGAGGGATGAATTAAGCTGCAGCTATACTGTGAAAACCATGTTACTCAAAGAAAGACGAAGTGACATTTCAATAATAAAACAGTATAAACAAAAAGTGGAATGATATTTTTTGTACCTTTTTGGTCGATTTGCTGGCGAATTAAGTAATGGTCCGCGTAAGAACTAGGCAAAAGAACAATAGGCTAGTGCAATAGCTCTAACTTTTGATTGGCGCATAGAACAATGCTAATATTTGACCGTGAGGTAGACAGGAGGGACCTGGGAAAAACTAAGGAGAAAAATGTTGTTTATGTCGGGTTTTTCATCGTTTTTTCGGCGATTTTTGGCCGTCCACCAATCAGATTCGACGATTTAATTGATATTAACAATTAAGAGTTCACACTTTTTAATCGATTTTGCGTTTGACCTGCCTAGTTCTTACGCGGACCATTACTTAATATTTATTTTCTTGGACATTTTTTCGAAGGTGGGTACATATCTTTACTTAAAGTTGTCTCTTTTGGTTTTCGTTTTCCTTGGCAAAAAAGACCCAAGGTTGATTGCTTTCGTTTTTGACCTCGCTGGTCGGTCATTTTCGCAATTTCGTGCTGATAGTCACACACGAAGAGTACTCTTTCCCAGGTTCCTGCTCGCACTAATTATGCATTCATGTAACGAAATCCAATGTCGCGGACAACAAATCACATTGTTCGTACTTTCCCACCCCGCAGCAAGATTTGTTCAAAACGACAGTCTCAGCCATAACGTCTTTAAACTGCCCTTGAGTCAGAAGTCTTTTATATGTTTTCAGAAAGGATAGGCAATGCATATTTTTATTTTTATTGAGCCTAAGTAGTTTAGACCTGATAAACATCATCTCCTCGACATATCTTGACTCTTCAAGCAATGAAAGTAGCCGGCGAAACCTGACAGAGAAGCCGGCGAACTTCGCCGGCTGCCGGCTCTTATATACAACCATGGATAGTGAGAAACTTATAGACAACGCTTGCTCTTTCTTTATGTCACGATCTTGGTCACGCTCTGAAAAAAACATTTGCTTTGACGTTTTTTAACGTGGCTATTGTGGTAAAAAACAAATCGAATGTGGTTTAGCGTTGTCTGTACCGCCATTATCGACAACGAGTACGCGTCATCACAGTGGACCGTGGTTGTCTTGTCTAAGTACTTACAAAAGTGAAGCTTGATGTAAGGGACATGACCTGTCCTGGAGTTCTGAAATAGCTGGAACCTGTTTTGTCAGCTGCACTCACAGATGGGGTACTCATGACGTCAATAAAACTGGGTTCTGCAAATACATAATAATAAATGAATAAAAGCTGCAATACTCGCTGCAATAATAATAAAAATAGTCACAGTTATGGTAATTATAATTTTTTACATGTAATAGTAATATATATTTGTTTTTTTTTCAGAAGTAGATCTTATTTTTATTATGACTGATGTATATGCAGGTGCCCTCAGTAAGGACAGAATGCTGGATAGTGTAAGCGTCATGTTTAGTTATTAAAAAGGAATGGGTTGATGTTCATTGTATGTAGGTTAAGGCATTTTGTTCCTACAACCACTCTACTAACTGTGTATCGATCTCTAATACAGCCATACTTGTCATATGGTATAGCTGTATGGGGTCAAGCTGCTCCGACAAATTTGGAAAAAATCTTGATTCTGCAAAAACGTGCCCTACGTTTGATTTATTTCAAACCCTTTAGATTCCATGCGGTACCATTGTTTAAATTATCTAATGCTCTTCCTCTCAATCTTCTTTATTTTAAAACAATCTGCCTTATTATGCACGATGTATTCAATAATGTAACTCCTCCGAACATTTCCAAAATATTTACTTATTCGTCGCAAATACATCATCATTATACACGATTTTCTGCGGCTGGCAATTTTTACATTGAACATTCGAGAACAGACCATAAGAAAAATTCTTTCTTAAGTATTGGTGCAAAGATATGGAATAGCATTGCCGATAGTCATCGTGCTCTACGTCGGCTAATGGATATTTTAATACAGGAGGATTATTATGTTGGCGTGCAAACTTTAGTTAAAATATTTAGTAAATATTGACATTTGCTTTAGTTACCTACTTTCAAATATAATCGTACTTACTGTTTGTTTTTAAATTCAATATGCTGATGTTCGTGTATCAGCTTTCCTTATTGTTATCTTTCAACCCTGTTGTTGTTATAATTGTCGTTATCTTTTTTACTTTTCCTTCCCGCCCCGATTAGCTAGGCTATTTTGCGGGTAAGGATTGATGTAAAATGTAAATTAAGAGTGTTAAATAAAGTTGAAAGTTGAAAAGTTGAAAGTTGAAAGTATGTATGTATTCATATAGTGTACAGTTATTTAATATTTCACAGTAATAGTTCATAGGTTTTTGACAAGCGTACACAAACGTACACAAGTCAAACAAAAGCAGCAAACATAACAGATTCCCAGTTCAGCTTGAAAAATACAATGAGGAAATGAAAGGCGCACATCAGCCCACACGGCCCGAGCTTATCCCGGTTTCTGTAGCACCTGGGAGTATTATTACTCCCCCCTGGATGGGATGCTGGTCCATCGCAGGGTCAACCCCAGTATTATATCGCTGGTACCCATTTATACACCTGACAGTGTGGAGTAAAGTTTCTTGTCTAAGGAAACAACACAGTGCCAGCAGCAAGGCTCGAACTCCAGACCTCCTACTTGGAAGTCCGACATGCTACCCACTACACTACTCTGCCTCCACACAAAGAGGAAACACATGGGTCAAAATTCATCTACTCTTGAAAACCTGAAGAAACTTACTTCTTTCCAGTGTCAGTCTAGACAGACCAAAGTCTGTTAATTTGATCTTGCCTTCATTGGAAATAAGCAAATTATCTGGTTTCAGATCCCTGCAACAACAAAAACACAATAAGTGCAAAAATACACATTGTCTGTAGAGTAATCCATGAAGCATTTTCCAGATCTAAGTGTTAAGACTTCTGCAGATGCTATGCACATGTTCAACGTGAGGTGATCTAGTTCATGCATTTGGTTTTATTAAAGCCAGCTTGGAGAATTTGTTGTCAGATAAATATTCACGACAGCCATGTCTGAGTTAATCATTTCTGAGATTCTCATTAACTGTTAGCCATACATTGCAATGGTCTTGTATGGAGAAGTTGCATGTTGGTCACTTCTGGGAGTGATAGCTAGGGTTATAACAACCTGTACCTGTGAATTATACCATGTTCGTGAAGATACTCCAAGGCTAGCACAACCTGAGGAAAAGAACAAAAAGAATTACATGTCATATCCAGTAGGAAGGTCAAATCTTGCTGTTTTTGAGTTCAGTTTTTTTTCTTCAAGACTAAGGATTTAGTAGAGTAAATTTGATGCCAACTCATTGCATTATTCTCTAATTTTGTTCCACTTCTCTCTTATTAATCCTGATTTTGCTTTTTTATTATAATTTACATTTGCCATATGTAACTTTGCTCATGCTGGTGTATGCTATCAACAATTTTGTTCAAATTCTCTCTTTATGGGTTTTGTTTTTTTTTTCTTCATATTTCATGTATGTTATGTTACACTACACATCTCGATTTGCTCTGCCATTTGCGTATCAGTAATGTATACTATACACTTATCTTTTATTTTGCAAATAAACTTGAACTTGAGTGGTGACATTTAATACAGTTCTAGTGCAACAGTACAAAGGGTAATTCTAACACACTCAGATGCATTCAAGATTGTGACAATTTTATTAACTTCAGTTAAGAGTATTGACTGAGACCTTTTCACCTTTGTCTTGATAAAAAGTTATAAACGAACCATGCATTAGGTACTGAAATATCATACTGAACCTGTGCAATGTAAATTTTTGACATGTCTTCATCAAAGAATCCTAAATTGTGAAGCAATGATTTGCAGTCTCCACCAATCAAATACTCCATCACCTTCAAAAACAAAAAAGAAGACTGAGACTTTGCAAAATTGGAAATTTTGTGCTCTTTTATTTCATATAGTAAATGTATAATGTGTAATTTTTAAATGTTCAATTTTCTATCTTATTGACCAAGGACTTACGACTGTATAGTTCAAGATTGTTTTAAATGACCAAGCTTTTAAGTTCATAGTATCTACAATAAGCAGTGATGAAGTGCACTCTGAAACTTTATTACAGGCTATTGATCTTCTAACTATTAAATTGATTGATCGATGGACCGACTATCTGAATGATTGACAGACTACATGTATCTGACTGATTGAATGACTGACAGAATGGCTGACTGACTGTCCGACAGAATCATATACTGACTGGCAAACTATCTGATTGACTGACTGATGAATTGATCAATTGACTGACTCTCTGACCAATGAACTGATTGACTGACTGTCTGACTGATTGTTCGAGTGATTGACTGACTGATTGATTGACTGTTGAATTGAATTGTCTAACTGATTGACTGACTGTCTGACTGACTGATGAAGTAATTGACTGACTGACTAACTGACTGATTGTCTGTCTGATTGACTGAGTGATGAATTGATTGACTGACTGATGAAGTGATTGTCTAACTGGTTGACTGACTGTCTGACTGACAGATAAAGTAATTGACTGACTGACTGACTGATTGATTGTTTGACTGACTGACAGATGACTTGATTGATTGACTGACTGACTGATGAATTGACTGACTGACTGACTGATGAATTGATTGTCTAACTGGTTGACTGACTGTCTGACTGATAAAGTAATTGATGATGATGATGATTCAGGATTTATATAGCGCTTTATCCCAAGGCTCAAAGCGCTTTACAACACTTTTTTGTGGGGGACTTTGTCAGACTGCTTATTAAGGCGCAAATTGCAGATACGCAGTTCACAATCTTATCATAGTGAATAGTAGGATACACAGGTGCCCCCATAACAGAATAAGTGATAGACCATCACACCGGGGACTATGTCCCCTACTCTTTCCGAACAGTGTGTGGGTTCTTTAACGTCCCACACCAGTACTGTGAGACGGGACCTACGTTTATCGTCCTTATCCGAGAAGACTAGAAAGTCTAACCATTTGGAGGTGACATTACAAAGGCAGCACTTTCTCCTCAGTTATTTAAAGACCCTGAGTGTTGGTCCGGTCGAGGATTTGAACCCACGACCTCCCGCACGGTAGTCCGGTGCTCTACCAATTGACTGACTGACTGATTGATTGTTTGACTGACTGACAGATGACTTGATTGACTGGCTGATTGATGAATTGATTGAGTGATTGACTGACAAATTAATTGACTGACTGACTGATTGTCTGTCTGTCTGACTGACTGATGAATAGATTGACAGACTGACTGATGAATAGATTGACTGACTGACTGATGAATTAATTGACTGACTGACTGACGAATTAATTGACTGACTGATGAAGTGATTGACTGACTGACTGATGAATTGATAGATTAAGAAGATTTTCAAGATAGATTAAAAGAAAGGTGATGCGTGTAGTGAGGCCTGCATTCAAATAATCAGAGTATGCAAGAAGGAAAAATCGTTATGATCATCTTTGGAAGACTTGAGCAGTTTTTTGATAGCTAACCATTCGCTAAAAACTACCAACTATAACCAGGTGTTCCTTATAAATACACACCAGAAATATCCTGTCTTTGGACTGAAATGAATAAAACAAGTTGACAATATAAGGACTCTTTGATATGGCAAGTGCATCTCTTTCTGCAACAACTGCAAAAAAAATTACAAGCAACTTTATCAGTCTTGTGAACATTTACTTATCGATGCAAATAGCATTGACGAGTAAAATCATCTGGCATTAGGCAGAGTAAAATCTATATCTTGGGAGTGAAAGGGTTAATCACCATTCAACATACATATCACATTTCTGCAAGGTTACAAAATAATCAATTTGCAATTCTCCACATTGAGGTAAGCTGTACCAAATCATTCTGTTGAATCAAAATTTTGATTAGATATAAATTGAGTTATTTATGGTAGATTATTTCAGGTTTAAGCCATATTTGGGGGAAATCTTATTTCAATCAAAGAATTGCACATAATAATAATAATTGATCCAATGCATACCATTGAAAAATACTCAGAGAATATTACGATAATCTCATAATTTCCTCGACTTGACCTCTCCATCACATTCTTTTGGCCTCCCATTGTCTCGCCTCTTTGTTCCATTACCTTGGGGAACAGGGTTGGTGCAGTGGTGAGAGCACTCGCCTTCCACCAATGTGGCCCGGGTTCGATTCCCAGCCCCGGCGTCATATGTCGGCTGAGTTTGTTGGTTCTCTACTCTGCTCCGAGAGGTTTTTCTCCGGGTACTCCGGTTTTCCCCTCTTCACAAACACCAACATTTGATTTGATTTGAATAATTTAATTTAATTTGCATATTGAAAAATGAAGAGCCACAAAATGGAAATGTTTTCAATAAAGGTCATTATTATTATTATTATTATTATTATTATTATTATTATTATTATTCCCTCTCCCCCCTGCCATGTTGAACACAATCACCTTATTATCAACTACTACTAGTTTATGTTGTTGTAAGGGCTCACCTTGCTCTATCATGTTCTTATTAACCACATCAGTTTTCTTGACCACTTTAATTGCATACAGTTGCTTGTCTTTGTCTCTCCTACGGCCTAGGAAAACTTGCCTAAAATAAAACCGAGAAGTGCTTCACACACAGGCAATGCAAAATCTAAAAGATTATGTTTATACCAGACGCGTACTGCCAAAGAAACCTTGCAGAGTCATGAGTGACTGTTTTTATAACTACAGGTACATATAATCTTTGTTTTAGCTTCAAGTTATTGTAATGTTCAGGCATTGATAGACACATAAAGCCAGCGCAACATGAAGGCTAGATTTGCATATCACCTATTATGTCATTGTGCATGCAATAGCTCTATTGTCTAGCATAATACACGTGCAAATCTTCCTTGTTTTCCAAGAACAAAACAGTACAGCTACAAGTACAGTATACATAATGAAATATGGGATGATACGGAAATTTAGCTTTGATATTGTGCAGGCTTTATGCGTGTATGACTGCCTTGACATTACAATTGACATTACCTTTTTAAAAATACAATTAATTAAAAACAAAAATTACCTGCAACGGCAGTTTGGACTTTGATTATAAACAAGTGGATTAAGGCGCAGTAAATGTGTCACAAAAATCCTGCAATGTCTTTACGAGTGATGGAAGGGTCTTCAAAGATTTTCAAATTGCTTTGGTTATAGCGACGATCACCAAGGACAAAAATAATTTATAAATGAGCAAGAACTTTAAAATTGCTTACAGTTATACTGTACCAGGTGGCTGATTTCTGAGGACGTGCACATTTATAAGTTCACAATTTATTAACTTACCCAAAGGCTCCACGACTGATGGGTTTAATGATATCAAAATTGTCGATACCAGGAGGCTAAAATACAGAAAGTTCGCAAAAGGATCAGAGCTGTGAACTGTATGTGATGTTCAACGTACATCTACATTATAACCTGACTGATTTTAACTTCTTACAAAAATGTTAGCACAATTCGATTCCGTACGCTTACCAAAAACAATTTTAGAACCTCAAGATTTACCTTGTAGTTGTGTCTCTGATGGGAAGAGTGGCTTAGAAAGTTTAGGGATGGCGAGGAAAACATACTGTTTGCAGTAAGGAACGTTTGTATAACTCATAAACAAAGTATAATTATTGTTAGATAGATACAGTGCAGAGATGAAACATCAAACTACAGTAGTGGTGATAAATAATCACATCAGTCACCTACCTTGAGCATGGGACTTTGGCTTTTGCTTTCATCGAGATGCCCGTCCATTTCCATCAAATTCACCAGCGGTTTAATTGCTTACTTTATCTGGTACAAGATGACAGCGAGCAAAAGCAATCGATTACACTGAGACACAAGACAAGAGATTTCTCCGATCGAAAAAGATCCTCGCAGTAGAAACGTCAGAACTAACAAAACCAGCTTTTAAATGGTACAGGCATGCGACAGTTAATCGTATTTGGCGAGAACTGCGTCTTAAAAGAAGCTATTCTAAATTTGATAAGACAACCAACTGATTCGAACCAGTGATCACAACGCAGCCATGTTTAAATTTCTGCGCGTCAATGACAAAGTAGGGTCCAGTCCTTCTAAGCCAAAGGCCACACATTTTTCCCCGGGTAGGGGTGAGGAGAAGCAAATTGCGCTAATGTGTAGGTATTAGCGCTCAGTTTGTAGAAATCTTTGAGGAACTTAAAATACACGTAGACAAGGGGTAAACAATGTCATCGTGATGCCAACATTGAACTGTAACGCTACAAAAAGCTCTCTTTATACATACTTAAAGCGATCGGTCTAATGTTAGAACCTGCAGGAGCCATAAATACAAGATCCTTTTCATCGCTTTTGCGTTCGGCTTTTTTTTACATTATCTTCTTATTTGGGTAACATGGTGCAGGCTGTTGTTTGAGAGGTTGACCCATTAAAAGATTGTTCTGCGTTATAAATATAGTCGCCAATCTTTACCTCAGCTGTACTCTAGCCGTACTCATCCTTAGCCGTACTTCAGTGTTCTTAATCATCCCTAGACCATGCTTACTTTTGTGTCCTTACTATGTGAGTGCCTGCACCAAGTACATGCCCTTATTTGCTTCTTTTTGTCATTAACGGCCGACCAATTAATTCGAAGCAACTACACCACAACAAAAAAATAGCCGTCTTCGTGATAAAGAAAATGCAAAAGTAATAAAAAATAACTCTTATCAATTTATTTTATCACTGACCGCAAACATGTAACACTCCATGTAACACATCCCAAATGAATCAGAGATCAACGTAACCCTCTCATATTGCAGAATACACTGCAATACACCACAACCAATACCTTGTCACTATATAAGTTTGTAATGATCAGGTATTTTTAACCTTCGACACTTCTAACAATTTTATGTCAATGTTTGAGAAATTGTTGACGGGATGGAGATAAGTAGCGTGTTAACGGTCTGAGCGGCAGATATGGGCCATATCTACCTTTCGGACCGAAACTTTTCATTTGAGGCGCGAGGTCACTATATTATTAGATGCATGTATTATTTCATGTGCACAGAAGTCTATCACTCGAAGTCTCGTTCCCTCCCGGTTGGCCTTGGCCCATCATTTCACTGTATTACCTATGTTTTGAATACAGTTCTCGCCAAATGATAGCCAATCACATTGAGGCTAACGACCACGGCATCTCTGATTGATCTGCAACTCAGGGAAAAAAGACCTTTGATTGTCTAGCACCAGGGGATTGGGAATGGGCGGCCCAAGTCCCCAAGTATTTTTACGTGGAGAAATCTTGCTGAAATGTCCTAAAAATAGATCATGCCATGAGCTGATGGGTCGCATTTTATTGGATATCAACAGGGGCGTGGCTAGAGGGATCGTGGGGTGCCTGTCCCACCCCTCCCCCTTAGAAAGGTAGTTTCTTTTTTTGAGTTAACTCGCTGAGGGGGTATTGCGATTTTCAGTTTTGCGGTCTGGGCTATTTTTTAGATCGATTTTTCGGTTTTTGCGCTAAACGATTGGTTTTGGTGTTCATTGCGGTTTGCAGATTTTTCGTTTTTTAGCATCTGGTTTTCGGTTTCCGTAAAATATACTAGCGGTTTTTCGGTTTTGGTAACTCGGCGACGTGTTTTTTGGGTTTTTCCTATTTTGTCCTATTTGGGTTCCGGTTTCTCCGGTTTCGATTTGAGCGGCGTTGATCTTGAATAACCACGAAACGCCAAAGTTATTGAGAGGAATGCGTGACAATCTAAATGTCACGGTAGGGGATCACCATTTCATTAGGGTTTGTGGGTTTTGTTTCCGGTTTTCGGTTTTGGCAGAAATTCTTGCGGTCTTGGATGCTTCTCTTCGGTTTTGCGGTTTCTAATATACCCCCAACGCCCCCCCCCCCCAGCACAACAAAGCGAGGACGTCATGCATTACCATCCGGTGGTATCGTGGGTGTAACAATGTATGACCCTCCCCCCCTCCTTTAAAAATTTTTTAGCTACACCCCCTGACCAAGATTTTTGGTTATAGACTTTTTATGCAGAGGAGTCTGCTGCAACACAGTACTTTATTATAGAGATTGACAATGAAGAAATGGTAAACGTGCAGTGTGCAACCATCGAATTATGGACGCAGGCGGGACGTTGCTAAACAGGAAAGAAGAATACGAGATCCTCGAGGTGCACCCGAGAGCATCTCTGGCTCCTTAAGTGCTTAGCAAATTCCTAAGTGCGTCCATAACTCGATGGTTGCACAGCTGCTGCGTTTACCACTTCTTCTATATCACAAGACTTCACAACTTTTATACTGGTTAACAATCTGACGTCACCATGCAGCTCATGGGCAAATGTCCCGAGCGTATTAGCCAATGATAGCGCGCGCTTTCCGAAAGCCATGTTATAAACTCTAGTGGTTAGGACCTGCGGTAGTGGTAGTGTCTTTATTCATGACACCAATTTCTTCCATCAATCGGAAGAAGGCGGCCAAAGGGTTAACCTCAGCGGTGGTTAAATTTGGTTCTGTAGTAGGGCCGGTACGAGCAACTCCTCCACCCAAAATGACCACTCTCCCTCCACTACCTTCAAAGCTGCTTCCCTCTTGATTTTCTCCAGAACTGCCTTCCCCTACACTTTCTCCAAAGCTACCGCCAACTCCACTTTCTCCAAGGCTGCATCCATGTCCACTTTCTTCAAAGCTGCTTCCATCTCCAGTTTCTCCATAGCTGCCTTCCTCTTCACTTTCTTCAAACCTGCCTCCCTCTCGACTTTCTTCAAAACTGCATCCCTCTCCACTTTCTTCAAAGTTGCTTCCGTCTCCACTTTCTTCAAAGCTGCTTCCGTCTCCACTTTCTTCAAAGCTGCTTCCGTCTCCACTTTCTTCAAAGCTGCTTCCGTCTCCACTTTCTTCAAAGCTGCTTCCCTCTACAATTTCTTCAAAGCTGCTTCCATCTCCACTTTCTTCAAAGCTGCTTCCCTCTACAATTTCTTCAAAGCTGCTTCCGTCTCCACTTTCTTCAAAGTTGCTTCCAGCTCCACTTTCTTCAAAGCTGCATCCCTCTCCACTTTTTTCAAAGCTGCTTCCATCTCCACTTTCTTCAAAGTTACTTCCCTCTCCACTTTCTTCAAAGCTACTTCCCTCTCCACTTTCTCCAAAGCTGCTTCCAGCTCCACTTTCTTCAAAACTGTCTACTTCTCCTCCAGAGCTGTTCTCCTGTTCACCTTCTCTTGAGCTACTTCTCTCTCCACTCACCGCCGAGCTGTCTTCATAATCGCTTTCCTCGGAAAGGCTGTAGCCATTATGCCCTGTTATGCCTATCGCAAACGTCTCTACATTATCGACCTCCTTAACGCTCGTTTCCAGCAGACTTTTCCAGCATTCGTTAAACTCATCGATTATTCCAACAGGAGCAGCAAGCACTAAACATAAGTCGCGACAGAACTTAGCATTAGTAAGAGTTTTGATGAAGCCAAGAACAAATATATGATATATTTTATGTAATTCCTCGCGAAGCGAGGCCGAAGGCCGAGCGTAGCGAGGTTACTAATCGTGTCGCTTCCGGTCAGACCACGTGGCTCGCAAGCCCGAGTAAATCGAGCCGAGAGTTTTTATATATGTATATATATATATATCTATATTTTAAAGGTGTCCGTTCGCAGGCCAGGTTACCTGGCAATAGTAGCGTATTTGAGAACTCCTGAATTTCCGCCATTTCGAATGCGGTGATGCCTTTTTGAAAGAAATGTAAATTTTGTGGAAACGGATTTCACTCGTCCTGGAAGTGTATCCCAGCAAGATGATCTCCGAGATATTCAAGAAAGAGTAGCCCGAGATCGTCGCCGAGTAAGTTCGAACACCGTGAAAATCAACACAAGGAAAGCACGACTCAAAGCAGTGAAAGAGTACGACAGCAGTGCGAATAACAACAGACATCCGTCATCACAGCAAAGACAAAAACTGCTCGCTCTAGAAAAAGGCAAACGAAACAGCAGGGAAAAGGACCAGGAATTCAACCAAGTTAGTTTTGAATTTGAATGTGTTATTGATAGAAATACAGAACAGGAGTGAACGATTACATAACGAAATATATTAGCGTACTAAATTTAGCAAAACGGCTTAGAAGGGAAACCGAGTAGAAACAACTACAACGATTGGAGATGTCTCTGGAAAATAATTATATTAGTCTAAAAACGGAATAGGAAGACGACCAACAGATTACAAGAGAATGTAAGTAGGTATTTTTCATAATAAAGCGATAGCGTTTCCATTTTGAAGAAATTCCCAACACAGAGAGTTGCAGTTGTTATAACAATCATTTACAACGATGTGATCTGATATCATTGCAACAGTGAAAATATTGTAAATTTTCTTGATCTAGCAGCTATGTTTAGCATTTTCAACAGAATATATACCCAGTGTCACTATAAAGTACTGGTTCTGCAATATCATCAGTGATCAATGCGATCATTTGAAAATAAAGCAAATGTTATAACTTACTTCTGAGTAGTATTTCTCTTTTCTATATATATGTATGTATTCTCTGATTGAAAGGTTTCAATAATATTACGTATAGACAACAAGTTTCATAGCCTTTTCACAATGGGTCAGTTTTACCTTAGAGTTCAATGACCCCCCCCCCCCCCCTGATAATATTGCAATCTAGAAACCTGGCCATTTCCCACAAATAAAATGTTAATTCAAGCCTTAATTAACATATTAACCTTGTTACTTTCTGTTGTTTACTTCATTTTTATGATGTCAAATATCAATATTTAATAACAACCACAACATACAGTTAACATTTTACATCGGAAAAACTATATAAAGAAGAAAATAAATTTTGTAATGCCAAAATGTTTATGATCTTTCTCATATATTCATTGCAAGTGTGCTGTATGTAGTAACAAGTGTTTCAAGTTTTCTAAATGCCCTATCCTTTCAATAATGATTTTCCACACAAACTTTATAGACAAATGACCGCACTAGATTTCAAGCCTTTAAGAAGAAATGGTATTGTTTGGAGCTGTTTTGATTACTACCACCTCTGATGGAAAGCCTATTAAGAAGATTTTTGTGTTGCTTGCAGTAATAGAGTAACAATACCTTTACAAAGGTTAGGGCATGCATCCCACCCCATAAAAATATATTATGTTAAATGTAAAAAATATAACAATAGTAATAATAATAATATCAATACCAGTAATAATAATAGTAATGATAATAATAATGATAATAATATAATGATAGTGCTTCTCATTACTATATGTCATTGGTTACAGTTCAATACCTCTGGCTGCCATGACTTTTTCGATGAAATGCCATCCTTATATTAAATCTTTCTTCTGCAGGTTTTATAATAGAAATTTGCATATATTCAAAATAATATAACCTTCTCTTGTTGGGTATGGATATTTTGCCTGTTTCTGTAACAGCACAATTAAACATTCATGTGGTATATACTTTTAACTGATTGATGTCGATTTCACATTTTATTTTTTTACAGGAGTACGTAGTGCAGCAATCTTTTTCAACATATTAAGATTTCAATAACTCTTTATTTCATGTATTGTTTTTATGATATGACCTAAAAATAGAACAACCACATACTATACAGTCGGCACTCACTATTACCAAACCTTTATTCAAAGTTGTTGTAGAATCTAATTGTTTTATCCCCATTTTTTATGTAATGACATTGTATCTCACACTTCTGTTGATATGGCATCTCTTTTGAGGGAAGAGGAATTTTCTTATCTACCACTGAGAGTACCATTGCAACTGAAGAGAGTGCACAAATTGAAACATGCACTATTCATAATGCTGTCAATTGTGGTTACCTAGGAATGAAATAATGACTGCAGTAGACAATAAAATATCTAATCAGAAGATTCTTCTTACAATGAACCTCATCCAATTATAACCAAAAAACATAAACAAAAAATAATTGGAGCATTCAACTCATCCTCAGTGTAAGAACATATTGTGTTTAAAAGGGATGTACAACAAAGGAGACAAAGCAGTAGAGACTAAGAAAATAAAACTAAAAAAAAAACAGGTTTTTACACCATGGTAAACACAAGCATTCATATCAACTCTTCAAGATTTCACCTGCAAAAGATTTACAATCATTTTCAATTTGTGTTAAGTGAATATTATTGTGGTAATTCATCAACTCTGTATTCCCTGTGAAGATAATAAATAATTTTACTTCTATTCCCACTGGTGCAATCTCAGTGGCAGTGAAAGAACTAAATGAAGGTCAATTTTTAAGCACTGTGTTGACCGGTATACTGGTCATGTAATTTTCACCAGGTGTCACTAATTTTGTACCAAACATAGCATAACAAATAAAATAATGGGGATTACGCTGATATAAAAAATATAAAATAAAATATAAAAGCATTGTGACTTCTTCAAAAACTAGCTTCGCGAGGTTTTTGCGGGAGTCGTATTTCTAGTAAGAGGTTCAGTTTCGTTCGTAATAAACAATTTCGCAATATAATTTGCTCACTTACCGTCGAATAGTTTCATCCCATATTTATTTGCTTCGGTAGTATTTCTTTGGTGTATGATTTTTAAGCTTGACTTTAATTTCTCCCTGTCTAATTCAAGAAATCATCCCTCCATGATGGCCGTTTTCCGTGCCAATGGTATATGAGCTGATATACTATGAGTAGGGAACCAATCAGAGCGCGCGTTTGCTCATATACAAGGGTTGCAGATATAATAAATATATATATCTATATTTTAAAGGTGTCCGTTCGCAGGCCAGGTTACCTGGCAATAGTAGCGTATTTGAGAACTCCTGAATTTCCGCCATTTCGAATGCGGTGATGCCTTTTTGAAAGAAATGTAAATTTTGTGGAAACGGATTTCACTCGTCCTGGAAGTGTATCCCAGCAAGATGATCTCCGAGATATTCAAGAAAGAGTAGCCCGAGATCGTCGCCGAGTAAGTTCGAACACCGTGAAAATCAACACAAGGAAAGCACGACTCAAATTAGGGAAAGAGTACGACAGCAGGGCGAATAACAACAGACATCCGTCATCGCAGCAAAGACAAAAACTGCTCGCTCTAGAAAAAGGCAAACGAAACAGCAGGGAAAAGGACCAGGAATTCAACCAAGTTAGTTTTGAATTTGAATGTGTTATTGATAGAAATACAGAACAGGAGTGAACGATTACAAAACGAAATATATTAGCGTACTAAATTTAGCAAAACGGCTTAGAAGGGAAACCGAGTAGAAACAACTACAACGATTGGAGATGTCTCTGGAAAATAATTATATTAGTCTAAAAACGGAATAGGAAGACGACCAACAGATTACAAGAGAATGTAAGTAGGTATTTTTCATAATAAAGCGATAGCGTTTCCATTTTGAAGAAATTCCCAACACAGAGAGTTGCAGTTGTTATAACAATCATTTACAACGATGTGATCTGATATCATTGCAACAGTGAAAATATTGTAAATTTTCTTGATCTAGCAGCTATGTTTAGCATTTTCAACAGAATATATACCCAGTGTCACTATAAAGTACTGGTTCTGCAATATCATCAGTGGTCAATGCGATCATTTGAAAATAAAGCAAATGTTATAACTTACTTCTGAGTAGTATTTCTCTTTGCTATATATATGTATGTATTCTCTGATTGAAAGGTTTAAATAATATTACGTATAGACAACAAGTTTCATAGCCTTTTCACAATGGGTCAGTTTTACCTTAGAGTTCAATGACCCCCCCCCCCCCCCCCTGATAATATTGCAAACTAGAAACCTGGCCATTTCCCACAAATAAAATGTTAATTCAAGCCTTAATTAACATATTAACCTTGTTACTTTCTGTTGTTTACTTCATTTTTATGATGTCAAATATCAATATTTAATAACAACCACAACATACAGTTAACATTTTACATCGGAAAAACTATATAAAGAAGAAAATAAATTTTGTAATGCCAAAATGCTTATGATCTTTCTCATATATTCATTGCAAGTGTGCTGTATGTAGTAACAAGTGTTTCAAGTTTTCTAAATGCCCTATCCTTTCAATAATGATTTTCCACACAAACTTTATAGACAAATGACCGCACTAGATTTCAAGCCTTTAAGAAGAAATGGTATTGTTTGGAGCTGTTTTGATTACTACCACCTCTGATGGAAAGCCTATTAAGAAGATTTTTGTGTTGCTTGCAGTAATAGAGTAACAATACCTTTACAAAGGTTAGGGCATGCATCCCACCCCATAAAAATATATTATGTTAAACGTAAAAAATATAGCAATAGTAATAATAATAATATCAATACCAGTAATAATAATAGTAATGATAATAATAATGATAATAATATAATGATAGTGCTTCTCATTACTATATGTCATTGGTTACAGTTCAATACCTCTGGCTGCCATGACTTTTTCGATGAAATGCCATTCTTATATTAAATCTTTCTTCTGCAGTTTTTATAATAGAAATTTGCATATATTCAAAATAATATAACCTTCTCTTGTTGGGTATGGATATTTTGCCTGTTTCTGTAACAGCACAATTAAACTTTCATGTGGTATATACTTTTAACTGATTGATGTCGATTTCACATTATTTTTTTACAGGAGTACGTAGTGCAGCAATCTTTTTCAACATATTAAGATTTCAATAACTCTTTATTTCATGTATTGTTTTTATGATATGACCTAAAAATAGAACAACCACATACTATACAGTCGGCACTCACTATTACCAAACCTTTATTCAAAGTTGTTGTAGAATCCAATTGTTTTATCTCCATTTTTTATGTAATGACATTGTATCTCACACTTCTGTTGATATGGCATCTCTTTTGAGGGAAGAGGAATTTTCTTATCTACCACTGAGAGTACCATTGCAACTGAAGAGAGTGCACAAATTGAAACATGCACTATTCATAATGCTGTCAATTGTGGTTACCTAGGAATGAAATAATGACTGCAGTAGACAATAAAATATCTAATCAGAAGATTCTTCTTACAATGAACCTCATCCAATTATAACCAAAAAACATAAACAAAAAATAATTGGAGCATTCAACTCATCCTCAGTGTAAGAACATATTGTGTTTAAAAGGGATGTACAACAAAGGAGACAAAGCAGTAGAGACTAAGAAAATAAAACTAAAAAAAAACAGGTTTTTACACCATGGTAAACACAAGCATTCATATCAACTCTTCAAGATTTCACCTGCAAAAGATTTACAATCATTTTCAATTTGTGTTAAGTGAATATTATTGTGGTAATTCATCGACTCTGTATTCCCTGTGAAGATAATAAATAATTTTACTTCTATTCCCTCTGGTGCAATCTCAGTGGCAGTGAAAGAACTAAATGAAGGTCAATTTTTAAGCACTGTGTTGACCGGTATACTGGTCATGTAATTTTCACCAGGTGTCACTAATTTTGTACCAAACATAGCATAACAAATAAAATAATGGGGATTACGCTGATATAAAAAATATAAAATAAAATATAAAGGCATTGTGACTTCTTCAAAAACTAGCTTCGCGAGGTTTTTGCGGGAGTCGTATTTCTAGTTAAATTGTTGATTGATATCACTCCTAAGTCGGGCATATACAAACCCATTATTGATGTACACCTAGCGTAGATGTCTGATTCAGCTCACCTGATAGCGCATCATCACACGCGAGATTTCGCGAGATTCACGGGTACCTTCAATTCCTGTTGTGTCCCAGGGTAAATCTTAATCCCTCAAAACTCCGTACCTACTGCGCATGCGGATATCAAATCATTAATTACGTTTGCAACCGCAACGGAAAACGTTTCACATTTACCTGCTGTTGGAATAAGCCATGAGACGAGAAAGGTCTTTAAAGCAACAGTGCTCTGAAAACGGAAAACAGATAGCCGAAAGAACACTTAGCATTTGGTAAACACTATTGCAAAATTAAAATAATTAGAGTCAAACTGTGTAGAAATAATAAGGATTACTATTGAGACATACCACAGTACAATACTGTTCAGTAACTTTCCAAACAATGTCACACTGCACGGTTTGATCCACAGATTAAAAAGTAAGAATCACACTGTATAGTAAAACAAACAGTACCAAAGTACAGTACTGTTTAGTAGCTTTACAAAGAATGGTCACACTGCATGGTTTGATTCACAGATGAAAAAGTTAGAACCACACTGTATAGTAAAACAAACAGTACCGCAGTACAGTACTGTTCAGTAGCTTTACAAAGAATGGTCACACTGCATGGTTTGATCCACAGATGAAAAAGTTAGAACCACACTGTATAGTAAAACAAACAGTACCACAGTACAGTACTGTTCAGTAGCTTTACAAAGAATGGTCACATTGCATGGTTTGATCCACAGATGAAAACGTTAGAACCACACTGTATAGTAAAACAAACAGTACCACAGTACAGTACTGTTCAGTAGCTTTACAAAGAATGGTCACACTGCATGGTTTGATCCACAGATGAAAAAGTTAGAACCACACTGTATAGTAAAACAAACAGTACCACAGTACAGTACTGTTCAGTAGCTTTACAAAGAATGGTCACATTGCATGGTTTGATCCACAGATGAAAAAGTTAGAACCACACTGTATAGTAAAACAAACAGTACCACAGTACAGTACTGTTCAGTAGCTTTACAAAGAATGGTCACATTGCATGGTTTGATCCACAGATGAAAAAGTTAGAACCACACTGTATAGTAAAACAAACAGTACCACAGTACAGTACTGTTCAGTAGCTTTACAAAGAATGGTCACATTGCATGGTTTGATCCACAGATGAAAAAGTTAGAACCACACTGTATAGTAAAACAAACAGTACCACAGTACAGTACTGTTCAGTAGCTTTACAAAGAATGGTCACATTGCATGGTTTGATCCACAGATGAAAAAATTAGAACCATGCACACTGTATAGTAAAACAAACAGTACCACAGTACCGTACTGTTCAGTAGCTTTCCAAGGAGTGGTCACACTGAATGAATTGCTTGAACGATGGGAAATTTATACCCGCTTAGCATAACAAAATTACAAAAGGTGCATGGAGAGCTATTCAGTAACATAACAAAGAGAAAGTACACTGCATAATAAACTGAAGCCGCTCAACTGTTAAAACTAACATACATACATACATACTTTATTTATTTCATAAGTAAACTATATATACAATTAAAAACTAAGAGGAAAAATACTTCTAGAAAAGGAAAATAAGAGGTTAGCCCTAGATAACAGATTCCTTAGACTCGACAAACTCGACAAGCAACTACCGAGAATCCTGGGTTCAAACAATTTAAAAAAGGGAAAATTTCTTTGCCTTCGTTGGGAATAGTTAAGAGGCATTCTTTAGGTCCTGTCTCGACTGGATATCCTCAGGCGGGGAAAAATAGTGCAAAATGAGAAGTTCTCTCTAGCTCAACCTTTTGTGGTTAACTAGCTACTGTATTATCTGATTTAACGCTCAGAGAGAATTCAAGGATTACCATCTAGCATGTAAAACGGTCACAATAATTCTGTGTTACTCCATTTAACACATCATGCCCTAAATGGAGCCACGTTCCATCTTGGAACGTCCAGTTACCAGGGTGACTTCGTCAACGAGCTTGATTTCCTCGGTGGTTAAAAATGGTTAAATTCGCTTTTCTTCCACATCACGAAGAAATTAAACACAAATTGTATAGACTGATACATGCTACTTCACTTCTCAACAGGAAATTCTTACTTTCTTTCACTTTGAAATGTTTTTATAGCGCAATAGATTTTTGCTGTTTCTGTATCAACAGTTAAAACTAGAAACATTGGTCACAACAAGGCAAATCTTGATAGCGTTAAACATAAGTGTTAGTTGATGACTCTTGAGCCCTGGCCTCCAGATCAGATTGAATTCAAAAATACTTTTAAAAAATCACAATCTCTCACCTAACACCGCATCATTGTACCTTTCGACTTTGATTTTTTTACTTTTCTTCCACACTATTCATATTCAAATAACATAACTTTTTCTACGCAAAAGAAGAAAAATGCTTTTTTCACTTACAATGAGAGGGAAAAATCGCCTCATCTCATGCCACCTGAACCAAAAAAATATGTTGAGGACTAAAATTGAGGCAAATTTCCAAACCACTCGCTTGCTTAGTTCAAAGGGGGAGATTTTAGTGACGCATAAATGGATAAATTTGCCCTTTGAAGTCACGAAGCAATTTAAACGCCTTGGAAAGAATGTCCTCGCAACACTCGCAAAGAAGTATGGGATATTGTCCAGATGACGCATGGAAAGATGTCGCTATGTAAATTGTCCTTACGTCATGACTTAGTCCATTGTATCACAAAATATAACATTTTTTAACGTGTTATGTAAGAGTTCTAGTAACGTTGTGTTCAAATAACCACCGAAAACAGCCCATTTTTTTAAGCAAACACTGTCCAGTTTTATCATCCAACTAACCAGCAAGCACTGCTCATTTTTTTATCATCCAACTAACCAGCAAAACACTGCCCATTTTTATCATTAAAAATAACTAGCAAACACTGCCCAATTTTTATCATCAAACTAACCGCTAACACTGCCGATTTCTTTACAATTCATTCAAAATAACCAGCGAACACTGCCCATTTTGCCCATGCCCAAGGATAATCGCCCAGTACAGCCACTTTTTAACCATCCAGTTTATTTAACCACCAAAAACGGCCCAATTTGAAAAAAATGGAAAAAAACAATGATTAGAGTTGTAGTTTTTTTACCACGCGCCGTGTTAAAAAAAACTATGACTCAGTTGAAAATCAAAAAGATAGAATAGCTAATTAAGTACGTAAAAATATTAAAAACATTGAATTAACCTAAGAAAATGAATAGATGATAACACTAATGAAGATTTATAGTCTGGTAATATTTAGCCCGGCTGCGAACAGACGTTCTCACGGTACTCGATTCTCTCCGCCCGCGGAGTTCTCAGGGCAGGTGATATTGCAGGCGCGGATCCACACCGGTTTCCACCGTTTCACGGGAATCGATCAGATTTTCCATAATCAATGATATATTTTTAATAAAAAGAAAAACTTTCCAAGTTGAAATCTGAGGAGAATGCAGCTGGCCAGTATCCTGTTTGAATGACTCAGAAACCTAGGAAACGGAACTTAAGGGAGTTATATCCAAAAAATTTCTCGGGTGATTATGCCCCCGGACCCTCCTAGAAACTTGCCCCTTCAACGCTCGTTTAGGAAATCGATCACCATTTATTCTAGATCCGCGCCTATATTGTGCAAAGATTATCTCCTTTTCACGTCATCTCTTGTCATCTAAAATGTAAATAAATTACACAATAAGAGAAGTTGTCGATTTGTGATCTGTTGTTACGAAAACCTATAATGGAGCAAAACGTATGGGACCAAACTGCGTTGTAAGATGAAAGTTGCTGGAGTGCATACGAAGTCCTTATTTTGAGTATTTTCCAATAGAAGGAGGCCAACAATCAACGTCACGTGACATTTACTTCACCAATGAAATGACGTGAATCTATTAACATTTTGGTACATGTCGTACATGACGACACACGACCAATAGAATTGCAGGATTGGTAGTTGTACAGAGGTTGTCTAAACCAACATCAAATAAAAGCTTCTACTATCTTTGCAGTTTAGGGCGTAGAGTTCAACGTAAATTTAACTGGTTACTCTAGCAACACAAAAGATGCTTTACAGACTCGGCGTGATATCCGAAAACTGCAAACAATGGCATGTAAACGTCAGACGCAAAGGCAACTGGAATAGAAAATCGTTTCCAAAAAAAACCCGCTTTACTATCTAAGCACAATGTGCATGTGCTTTCGAGGAGCTTCACAAGTAACCATGGTAATGTAGAGAGAAAAACTGGCGAGAAAAATAAAACCGTTTGACGGAGATATTTTCTAGCGCCTTGGACGTGTCTTGCTTTTTCAAATTCCAACCTCTCTCTTGATCGTGGCAGCTGGCTCAAACTGTCAGGTGTAACTCGCCGATGTCGGTTCTTTAATAACCAAAATGTCAGGCCGCAGACGATACCGAAACCAAACCAAGAAAATACGTCAAATAAGATTACGAACACGATGCAGTAAACTCGCTCGCTGATACCCGTGAATATTAACAAAGAGAATAAGGCGCAAATAGCTGCGATGGCGACACACGTGAGAGTTAAGTTCCGTTTTGTAAATCGTGCGCGATGAATGTGCGGATGAATAAACGCTGTATGTCGCTCTGTGTTTAACAGCAGATGCAGCCAAAGCTTGAAACTTATAAAGAAGTTCGTTGTAACGACCGCATAGTCAGCGACAATCGATGACTGTTCGGCTTTTTCACTGCTCAGAATCTCGTTGACTCCAAAGTATGGAAGAAACGCAGTTCCTGCTAAGAAAGAAGAAATTGCCATAACGCTTTCAATTCTCTCGATGGGTTTATGAATAACGTTTAAAGGATTTTTCACCATCAATATTAGCACGAGACCGTTGCCGAGGCAAGCAAGGATAGCTAAAATCAGGGATACAACACCAGTTATATGCACAACCACAGAATAAAACTCCATTTGTTTTTCAATTCGATTACAAAGTAAGCAATATTACAAAAACGCGCGTCAATCCGTGTCATAAAATCGGTTTCCGCGAGGTGATTTGCCAAATCCAGTGGGGTTGTGGCCAACCAATAAAAGGAGAAATAGAAGATTTCTCATCGAAACAATTATATGAGATGTAGAAAAGATTGTCAAAACTGAATATGATTAAAGATCTTAAGTAAACAACACAGCTAATAACGTGATATTATCCTGACAACTCAAGGCTCCGACATGGAAAACAATTACCTCCTAGCGATGAAGGAGAAGTAATCTTAAAAAAATGCTTTTTCGAATGAACTTGATAAATAACATTACAAGTATTTCTCTCCCGATGTCAAAACCCCGCACGCAATCCGAAATTAATTTAGTTCCGATTCAAATTTTTCATGCTCGTGGTTGAGCCACCTTTCAAGACATTATTCCGTTTTTATTTTTGACTACTTTTGTTTTTTCCTAATTTGCTTAAAGACAAGCGGAAATTCTCTTTTTGATGGCGGAAATCCAAACGTTTTTCAACCAAGCTCCGTTCGCAGGTGCAATTGTAAATGCATTCGTTCAATTTAATTACCTTACTAAGAGAAGCTGTCCCTTCAATAGAATGGATCATTAATTCTGGGAAACGATATTTTGACTTGTTAAGAGCGCCTGTCCGTAAATCTCGAGAATGCGACGTCAGTTAGGAAAATTCGAAATTCTTTTTATTTTATCTAAAGAACCCCTTTGGTGAGTTGTTTTCGAAAATATAACTGAAAAGTCCCAGCGCCTTTTATTTTGTGAGAAATTACGAAAAGTTGGATTTGGCGGATTTAGGCCGCAAAAGACCGGTGAAATATAGAAGTTTTAAAGGCGGTCGTGTAGAATAACCGTTTATCGCATTATAACCATCCTTTTACACCATCAAAATCCATCCTTATACTTCAAAAATTCTACAAAAAAATCATTTTATTTCAAAACGTTACGGGACTATTTGAGCGAGCAAAGAGGTAGCTTTTACGGCTTTGAGACAGAAGGCCAATTTTGGCGAATTTCAAAGCCTCCAAATGGTCCGTGGTACATTAGAAAATACCATAAAATTACAACCACTGTAAACGGCAATCATTGCTTTATAACATACTAAAAAACATCTGGCGGCAATCCAAAGGCCTTCCCGTGAGAGGTCAAGATGTAAAGTACTATTTTATGATATCGGCGAATCACGCCTGCAAAGTGCGCTGGTACTTTACTGTCAAATTTTTAAATTTTACGAAAAAAATGGCCAATACGAAAACATTTTACTCTTAAGACACCGTATTGAAGATTTACTACACTGTTTTGAGTCGTGAAAGCATTTAGACATGAATCAAAAACATAATTTATCACGCATCAACCGATATACTAGGAGTCCCGTGTCATTTCAAAACACAAACACATTGTCACGCTCACTGATTCAAAAATAGTTTCTTTAGAGCAATATAATTCAAAAAGCGAGCGAAAGTAAAGAAAATATTCAGGTTTGTGTTTTAAAAACAACAAAGTTTCGATTTTTGGACTTTCTTCGAACATAGTATGAACTACAACAAAAAGGACTGAAGTCGAATTTTCAAATCGAAATTGCAACATTACCGACATACCGATGTTACGAAAACAGCAATACTCTAAGGTAAATAAAATCAGCTTACATGATGCTATTGTGCTCCATTGAAAACCAGTTGATTGAAAACTTGATTGAATGTCAACTTGAAGTTCCGGCAAACGTAAAGAACAGTTTCTCTTTCTTCCAGGCGTTGATTGTATGGGTGATTGCGTGACATGTTGTCACGCGACTCCAGTATATCGGTTGATGCGTGATAAATTACGCTGTGGCTATATGCCCGGCAGCCGAAAAATTTTACGGAATTTCCACTGTAAGGTTCTTTTAAACCTCTTGAGAGTATTAGATGTGTTCTTAGAATTGTTGAGCGATTCCAAAAACCATGTTGATTTTCTAGTTGACGAAATATCTGAACTTGGGCATACCGTAAAATCGCTGTGTTGTCGACACTTAGAAAATTTTGGCTCAGCCCGTAAACCAACCATTAGATTTGAGATCTATAAAACGTTTCAGGATCGCTTAGCACTTCTTAATCGACATATGATAGTTTGGAGGTGACATTTCTGACTGCCGGGCATTTAGCGCATTTGAGACCGTGCCCGGCAGTCGGATCACAAGTCTTCTAAGTGTGGAGAAACAAGCGATTTCACGGTATGCACAAGCTCGGAAAATTCGTCCAATACAAAACCAAAATAATTTTTACAATCGCTTGGCATATCTTAACAAACATCGAATACTCTCGTTAGGTTTGAATGAGACTTTCTGCCGGAATTTGGTGACTATTTCTGAATGCCGGGCTGAGCCAAAATTTTCTAAGTGTCGACAACACAGCGATTTTACGGTATGCCTAAGTTCAGATATTTCGTCAACTAGAAAATCAACATGGTTTTTGGAATCGCTCAACAATCCTAAGAACACATCTAATACTCTCAAGAAGTTTAAAAGAACCTTACAGTGGAAATTCCGTAAAATTTTTCGGCTGCCGGGCATTTAGTCTATTTAAGACCGTGCCCGGCTGCCGGGCATATAGCCACAGCGGATAAATTATGCTTTTGATTCATGTCTGAATGCTTTCACGACTCAAAACAGTGTAGTAAGTCTTCAATACGGTGTCTTAAGAGTAAAATGTTTTCGTATTGGCCATTTTGTGCGTAAAATTTAAAAATGTGACAGTAAAGTAACCAGCGCACTTTGCAGGCGTGATTCGCCGATATCATAAAATAGTACTTTACATCTTGACCTCTCACGGGAAGGGCTTTGGATTGCCGCCAGATATTTTTTAGTATGTTATAAAGCAATGATTGCCGTTTACAGTGGTTGTAATTTTATGGTATTTTCTCATGTACCACGGACCATTTGGAGGCTTTGAAATTCGCCAAAATTGGCCTTCTGTCTCAAAGCCGTAAAAGCTACCTCTTTGCTCGCTCAAATAGTCACGTAACGTTTTGAAATAAAATGATTTTTTTGTAGAATTGTGAAGTATAAGGATGGATTTTGATGGTGTAAAAAGATGGTTGTAATACGATTAACGGTTGTTCGTCACGACCGCCTTTAAAACTTCTATATTTCACCGGTCTTTTGCGGCCTAAATCCGCCAAATCCAACTTTTCGTAATTTCTCGCAAAATAAAAGGCGCTGGGACTTTTCAGTTATATTTTCGAAAACAACTCACCAAAGGGGTTCTTTGAATAAAATAAAAAGAATTTCGAATTTTCCTAACTGACGTCGCATTCTCGAGATTTACGGACAGGCGCTCTTAATACCCTGGTATTCGTTTTATAAAATGTTTGGTACTTTGGAAATTTATCACGCACACGTGTGCAATATCAGTATCGAGTCAATGCTATTTGGTATCAGTATAATAAGTGTATAACATTGTGATATTGGGTATAACCATATTTCATTGGGTATCACAGTATTCCCCCCGACTGGGTCTAAACTTGAATGGGATTTTTGAAAATCTGTTTGCAAATATAATAAATTTTAATAGCTAATAAAAGAATCCACTCTCTCCATCCCAATATCGCCCTTGAAAAAGACATTATATTGTACTCAACATGAATGTAGCGCTTGCTGACATAAATGCGATATGAGCATTTCTTATAGATAAGTGTTTTATTCTATGTGGTGGGTTTTATTTTAAAATATTAACTAGACGCATATTTGCGTTCACTCGGGCTTAATGTTAGAAAGAATCTGTTTTTTTTTTGTGCCTGCATTTGTCTAATTCTTTTTTATGGAATTATTGATTTATCCTGTATATGTTTTATATCTTGGTATGCCGTAGATACAGGTTTCTCACCTATGTATTCAGAGCTGAAAATGTAGTTTGAAGCTGCGATTTGCCACGCTCATGCGTGTTAAGGACTTGACTGCAATTTGCCGATGAAAAACACAGAAAAAAAAAACCGGAATTTCAACTTGGGCGTTTCCCGTGGAAAGCCCGAATAATCAAGAGGTTTAGCAGGGTTGGTAATGTGATACAGAACGGTAATAATTAAAATGAGCCTTGTAAAGACCTGCAGGACAAAAGGTAAATAATTTAATTAAAAAATGTCAATTGTTGACATAACAGGTGAAAATTAATATGGACGTTATTCGTGCTGTTATGTACGGGGACAAGTTATAGGAATCTTTGTCTAGACACCGTGGATTAAGGTAAATCTAATTTCAAGGGTTATCCCAGTTTTATTAATTTCCCTTAAGCATTCTTTTCAAGTAAAGAACACTATTACCTGCCAACAGGCTTAAAATGCGAAGTCATGTTTAAGGTTAGAATAAAAGTGAGTTTAAGTTTGTGTGCCTCAGGTGATTTAGGCCGCAGTTAATAATTTCTTCACCAGGAAAGTCTGTCCTGGCTTCTCCTTGCTGATTGGATGAAGGATGTTTTTTTTACGAATGAAGTAATTTATTGCTCGTAATCCGCCCGAGGGGCAAGCATTTGCTATGGTCGTATTTACTTTCGTGCACGTAGCTCTTAGCATAAATGAATTAAATGAAACCATTACTAAAACAATTTAAGGCCTTATGTGCCGGAGGGCGCGAAGAAGATAATAACTAACTAGTAATTCAAATTTTAGAACATATTAAGCTTATAAATGAAATCTGATAGCCCACATTTGTACATGCAATAGCCAACATGCATATTACCAGGAAATCTGTAATCTTATGTACACACTGTCTAAGCGCTTCCTCAACTAAGGACACAGAGAAAAACCGAACCCCCTGTGAGACTTGTGAACATAATAATTATTGTTATTACATACTGTCAAATTACAAAGGATTGAAATGCTTTGGATAATTGCTTGGGAAAAACAACTTTTTCTGGAACAGATTTGACTCTTATTCAGAAATGAGAAATTGCGTGCTGAATGACAAATTTCAAAATTAGCACTTCCGGAATGACGACACTGCGATTTTGCAATTTTCGACCAATCAGAGCGCAGTATGTCTGTAATCGCCAATGCAATAACAGTAATATTATTAGTAATATCATCACATTTTACAATTTAAATTCAATCTTTGGCGTACATTTGAAGTTCAGTATTTTTACCGATCGAGGTGACGCTGGCTTATCTATTCATCAATTATCTGCGTAACAGTCGCTTTAAAGAGTTGGAATAATCAGGCAAACGAACAACCATCACTATCGGATGGACAACATCTGGCAAAAACAATAGAGGAACAGAGACCCTTTCCCAGAAAATGCAAAATCTTGATAACGAACAACTGCGACCTGAGGTTTTTTCCATAACCTTCAATATGTACCAGGGCAAACTACACAAAATAAGAGGAACCCAAACCATGCAGATGATGTGAATGTATTTTCTTGCCGTTCGGCTATTGCGTCTTTTTCGCAGATCGCTTTGTTCTCGTGACTGCGGAACTTCCACGGTCACGAATCGGTTTCTATTCTTGATGTTCCAATAAGTGGTTAAAACAAAACTCGCAGAGCAAACAGTGGGGAACGATAAGAATACATGAATGCAGATGGTATAGTACAACCGTTCACTCACTCCTGTGAGCGAGACGAGCGCAAAGAGAAGAGAAACAGAGTTTATCAAGACAAAAATTCCTGTCACATTTGAAGTTGTCATTAATCGGCGATTTACGTGAGGATAGACAAAAGCGGTGCGGCGTTCAATAGTTACGAATAACATTGTCATCATATTTGAGACTTCAAAGAAAACGACCAGAATCGATACGTAACTCGGGAACCGCACTGGCGCCGCCAACGGCAACGTCAACGAATACGACGTTTTCTGGCGAAATCCCCGCGTAATTTCGGTGATTCCAAAATACGGCAGAAGAGTTGTACCCGCTAAGATACTCACCACAAAAGAGCAAATTTGAATCCGGTCGATTGACCTTTCAAGCTGTTGAGGATTTTTCACCTTTGCTGCAGCCAGTATAGAATTGAACAAACAAATCAAAAGGCTTAGAAAAAGCGCCAGAGATCCAGTGACAATCATAACCACACTTTCGAATTGTTTAAAATTCGATTTGTCACGATGGTCGCATGCGGTATAGTTTTCCATTCTTAGCTGAGCTGCTGTATTTCTTGCTACAGTCAGTACTTGGGCTTTGGCACTCCCTTTCGTGAACACTGTGCGCAAGCGGGCATGTGAATCAAGATTATATACCTTGCCAATATTGATCTTAATTGATGTTTGTGCATTACTTCGAAATTAATATTTAGGTTACCGCGACGTTTGGCTGTCGGTTATGAACTTATTCCGGCCAATAGCAAGATCGGACAGACAATACGGAACAGGTAAATAAAAAAGTAATTGCCGAAAGTGTCGCAGAGGTAAAAGAAAAAGCCCTAATTGATATCACGGACACAGCACGCTATCAACGCTTATCCTAACCCTCGCTTTTTGAGGCTGAATTACCATGAAGAAAATAAGCTATTTTCAAGCACATCTTTTTCCCTTGGCGTTGCCACTACAAAGTTAAACATTTCTCAAGATATTTGACTTTTACTTTGGAAACCTATTTGATGTAGATTGAAATGCGGCCCTGACTTTCTCATCTGCGGTTTCAAACTCGTTTATAATGCATGGCGGAGAAATAAGAAATCATACACACACAAGTCATGCTTTGAAACCTACCAAACCACGGCTCATGGTTGCGTTTTTCATAATTTTCTTACCATAAATGTTTTTTGGTTGAAAAGTGACGTATATTAACCAAAAGATAGTCTTGTTGCATTTCAAACAGCTTTCACTTTGTCAAAAATACTTTGATCATGTTGTATTTCAGATTTTATATTTTGCGATGAAACACTATTATATTTTGCGATAAAACACTGTCTCGTATATTTTCTTTACACACTGTTTTACTGCATAATTACCTCTAATTATTACGTGAACGCTAATTACTCTAAGTAAATAAACTGCCTTCTGGTCTTTTATCCATCTGCAAGACTACGAATCTAAAACAGAGCAGAAATATAATTGATTCTCTACAATTAACGTATTAAACAAAAAAAGTTCAGTTTTTCTGGCTACGGGCCAGAAGGCGGGTAGCCACTATCACGTTCATCGGGATGTTTAGTAAGAGTAAAAACGTCACGCGAAAAGTGTTCAGACTAGCTTCTTATGTACCCACACCAGATTCGATTGCCTCAGAGACCAAATTTAAATCTTTATACTACTACATGAGAAATTTCTGTAATTTGATTGGCTAAGAGCAGTGGTATTTCTGCCTAATTTGAAATACCTAGATGTGAAAATTACAAACCTTTTGCGAGTAGTAGTATAAACAAATAATAGCATGATTTGTACGTGATATTTGGCTTAAATACCACTCGAGATATTTCAAAATTGTCTCAAATTTCACTCGCCTAATGGCTCTTAAAATTACGTACAACAATTGTGAAATATCCCTCGTGGTATTTATACCAAATATCACTACAAACCATGCTATTACCTATACTAACTACAATTACTTTTCAAGTTAATGTTAGAAGTTAAAAAACGGGGTGCATTATGACTTGACAAATGTTACTAGTATAGGCAATCACATGACTTTGAGTGCAATTTGGGATAAATCAGCTCGAGTAAATTTTTCAAAGGCTAACCAAATTAATTAAGGCTAACCAAATCTGTTGTTCAGCATCAAAAACAGACATTCAAAATTTGTATGAAAATTTATCTGGGTGGCCTGGGTTCGAGTAGTAAAACCGTAAACCGAGGCTTGTAAGGCAACAAAAACCCTTGTCTGAAAACAAAGCTAAGAATAAAAAAAATGTCGCTTTTATTCTTCTGGCTTCTAGCATTACATTTAATTCTCCAGCCTCTTCCCTTCCCAATTTCACACCAAAACCACTTTCTCTTTTAAAAGCGAGAGCTAAATCACGAAGAAGAATTGCAATGACAGCAATAAAGATGCAAGTGCCATTAACAAAATTTACATTTCGCCGAAATCTTTCTCTTCCCCTTCTGCAGGTTCAGCCTCGTCTCCATAGTAACCAAAGTACCTGTAACCTGAGGGAACAAAGATATTTAGAGTGAAATAGAATTTATTATAAACAAACGAAAGAGAGGAGTTGAAACGAAAAACAGACAGCAGAAAACTGGTCTAAGATTTCTAAGGAATAGTTAGTAGAACTGCATATTTTAATCCACAGATCAAATTAAAGCCAACAACCACACTGTATGGTAAAACAAACAGTACCACAGTACAGTACTGTTCAGTAGCTTTACAAAGAATGGTCACACTGCATGGTTTGATCCACAGATGAAAAAGTTAGAACCACACTGTATAGTAAAACAAACAGTACCACAGTACAGTACTGTTCAGTAGCTTTACAAAGAATGGTCACACTGCATGGTTTGATCTACAGATGAAAAAGTTAGAACCACACTGTATAGTAAAACAAACAGTACCACAGTACAGTACTGCTCAGTAGCTTTACAAAGAATCGTCACACTGCATGGTTTGATCTACAGATGAAAAAGTTAGAACCTCACTGTGTAGTAAAACAAAGAGTACCACAGTATAGTTCTGTTCAGTAGCTTTACAAAGAATGGTCACACTGCATGGTTTGATCCACAGATGAAAAAGTTAGAATCACACTGTATAGAACAACAAACAGTACCACAGTACAGTCCTGTTCAGTAGCTTTACAAAGAATGGTCACACTGAATGGTTTGAGCTACAGATGAAAAAGATATAACCACACTGTATAGTAAAACAAACAGTACCACAGTACAGTACTGGATCGCTGAGCCGAGGAAAGTAACAACAAGCTCGGATTTTCAGGATTTATTGAAGTAAGTAATCTGAAGCTATCAAAAGATGATATGATGACAATGAATGACTAAAATTATCGAAATCACTAGCAAAACAGAACTCAAATGAAATGACGATCGCGGAAATGAAAAGACTTACGTTGTCCAAGCTTGTTTGAAATGAAACATTTAACAAAATATAACTTTAAGCGTCCATAAACCTCATTGACTGACTGATGAATTTCCCGTACACGTTTCAATGTCACATGTGTTAGCATTGACCTTTGTACCTCACGTTCCGGTCACGCTCCGCTCGTTTCAACGCGCGAAACATTCCCCCCCGCAATGGGAAATGATAATTTTCCATTCTAGTCATTAAACCCTTCTGCAGGACAGATGACGCAGAGTTTCGTAATTGGACGCACATAGCTGCCAGTTGTCGTCTGCACCTTAACATTTCTAACTGCGCCATCTCGTCCGGGAAATACTTCAATTATTCTTCCAGCAGTCCACTTTCCGCGAACTGCATTGGGGTCAGCGACGATGACGTAATCGTCGACTTTAACATTTCGTACGCGGGTGTTCCACTTACGTCTCGGAACAAGGTGAGGAAGTACATCCCTTGACCATCTTTTCCAAAATGCATCTACAATTCTTTGGCAGAATTCGAATCGGTGTCGTGGATTTGCTGTCTCGCGGAATGGGCCTTGAGGGACTGTGCTTGAAGCTCTGCCCAGGAGGATGTCGTTTGGGCAAAGGTACATTCCATCGTTGGGGTCTTGTGGTAGTCTACCAATGGGTCGTTGATTCAGGAGATTGGCAACTTCAAGTACACAGGTGTACAATTCAAAGGGTGTCAAGGTGGCATCACCTATGACCTTTTTCAAGGCAACCTTTGTGGACTTCACCAGAGCTTCTGAGCATCCATTTTGGTGAGGGGCCAAAGGCGTAGTAAATTGCCATTTCATCCCTCTCTCGGCACAATATTCTTTTAGCTTACTGGACTCCCATCCTTGTATCATCAGACGTAGCTCACGCTCTGCACCTATCATCTGTGAACCGTTGTCTGAGATGATCAGCTTTGGGTAACCGCGATACGAGAAGAACCTTCTAAGAACTTGCAGAAACTCTTGGGTACTTGCATCCACTAGACCAAAAGCCACATTTTAATCACATTTAAGTTGCATTAAACAACCCTAGAACTTGGGTCCACATTTAAGTCTAGTTTAATTGTTTAAAACATCACTTAAATCAATGCTATTGTCATAGTGGGGTTTAAGTGCCCCTGAAACATACATTATACACCTGAAGTCATTTAAGTTCCTGAAATGGAGATTAAACATTCTCTAAATTAATGGTTGTGTTTTGGTTCCCATAAATGACTATTTATTGATGTATAACAGGAATAGTAAGAATTAAAATTGTCCAGTGTGTAACATCACTATGCACTTCATTGCTTAAGTATTTTCAAATTGTCTCTTCTCCATAAACGAATCATAACACCAAAACATGAAAGAAATATAAAGGTGTCTTGACATTTTGAACTCAGTTCAATAAAAAAGGAATATAATCAGTTAAGAAAAAATATCATCTGCAACCTACAGGGCAAGAAAAATGACCATATTTCACTAATCACACTAAGACAAGTGAATAAAGAAACTTTAATTCTATCCGTATATGTAGTCTCCATGTCCATACAATCTAATATAGTCATGTACCTTTATTAGCTTATGCATCAAAATTTTGATACTGGTGCTACTAAAAATATATCTTGTTCATCACATTCATCGGAAATCCACAATCGCCGACGGCGACGCTTTAGCGATTGAGAAGAACATTTCGTTTTTGTGTGACGACGATACGAAGATGAATGTGCAAAGGACTTTCCGCAAGTTTCCACTTATCACAGAAGAAAGGGCTTGGAGTGTTTGCGACGAAACTTGTTTCAGGATAATCTTCGGCCTTTTTGTTGATTATCAAAGAAAACCGCAATCGGTAATGGCTAATTTGCGGCAAGAGCAATGAATGGCCCTATTGTTATCTCACGTGTAATTTGCATTTGGTTTTTCTGCTTCATTGCAATTGGTTGGTTTTCGATAGTAAGCCAATCAGAAGGCGAGAGTGTCGATCGCGGGATGTATGTTTCATGTAGTTAGTGTCATTTGGAAGTTCGCATTCTAGCTTCGTTTCTTGCCGTGTGATCGATCGTTTTTTACATTTGGTTACAGTTCACTGTTTTCGGTAATGATGACTTTACTAGGTGCTCAACAGGAACGACAGCTTCTTATTATTGAAAGGATGAGCGGAAGAATGGATACGATTTGTGACAGTCAAAAGAGACTCGAGGATGCCAATGCAAGCCTGCGACAGGGGAATGAAAGATTAAGAAACGAATTGCAAAAGAAGGAGAAGCAGGGCAACCTACGTGGTTTGAGAAATTCACGGCGGAGTTCTACTATTGAAATAATCAAACAAGTTTACTGCAAGCCTGGGTGGGTTTGCTACAAAGCAACAAACAATACAACAACAAATGAAATATACACTGTACATGTAATGACCAAGTAAAAAACACCAGTGTCTATGAAGGAATAAATTTGGTGGGTGAATTAAAAGATGCTTATGAAATGAATATGGCCGAAAAGATAAAGGTGAAGATTTTAAAATTACAGTATAATTATGATCATTTAATTACCCTTAAACATGACTTTTACACACATTTAGAATGTGTTTAAGGTTCTAATTAAACATAATGTAAAAGTCAGAAGATATTTTGGTTGTATTTAATGGTCACTTAAACATGCATTAAGCTTTAGCCTTAAGGGTGTTTAAGGCGGGTTTAAGTTGAAATTAAACATATTTTTAAGTTCTTAAACCTGTAATTAAATGTAGTAAACATAACTTTAAGCCAAGATTAATTTCTGTTTAAGACTGCTTAAATGTTCTTTTTCTCCTTGTGATCTATGGCGACTTCGCAATGCACGGCTCGAGTATTCAGACAGGTGAATATAACCCCATAATGTTTAGCTGTCTTGTTCCGACCAACTTTAACTTTGATAGGCCCAAAATAATCGCATGACGTATACATGAATGGCGGCGTGAAGGGTTGCAGTCGACATGAGGGCAGATCAGCCATGTACTGGTTCTCAGCCTTTGCTTCAAATTTTCGGCAGAAGGTACACCGACGTTTCACTTCCTTGGATAAGCTGTGCCCCCTGATAATCCAGTATTTTCTTCGGGCCTTGGCCGTAGTAGCAGCGACACCTGGATGACCAAATTGATGTGCTTCACGGGTGACTAGCAGCGATATCCAATGCTTGTATGGCAAAAGAACAGGGCTTCTGTTATCGTACGATAGTAGGGAGAGGTCAACGCGACCGCCAACTCTGACAATTCCCTTTTCATCTTTGAAAGGAGTTAGCGTTTTAAAGTCTCCCTTTTCCAACCTCTGAGTCAGACCAGACTGCGCCACCTTTATCCAGTACTCCTCTGCTTCGTCGAGCTCTGTAGCCAGTAGTGGACCCGTTTTCATCTCTTCGCTAAGTGCCTTTGATTTCAGAAAGAGGTTGTTACAGAACCTGCGAGCATAGGCTGTCACTCGTAGAAGCTTTTTCCAACTTGAGTAGTCTTCACACTTGAAGATGGGTGGGAGCACGGTCACCGGACAGGTGATGAGGACTTTCCTTCTTTCTTTATCAACTTCTTCCTTATCGACTGTTCCCTTCTCCTTTGGCCACAGTTCTTCTTCTAACTGCAGAAACTCCGGACCGCTCAGCCATCTGCCGTTCATTTCACTAGGCGTGATACCCTTCGTAACATCATCAGCCACATTAAGGCTGGTAGGACAATGTGACCAGTCCGATGGCGTAGAATTGGTTTGTATCTCTGCTACTCGAGAAGATACAAACGGCTTGTAACTACGAGATTCACCTTGAATCCAGGAGAGTACAACTCTGCTGTCGGTCAGATAACGGACTCCTTGAAATTTGAAGCGTGATTCTTCTAAGATGGTTTTACTTAGACGACTTGCAAGCACTGCTGCCTGAAGCTCCAGGCGTGGAATGGTTAGCTCCTTTAGTGGCGCAACTCTCGATTTGGCAGCAATGAAGCGAGCGCCAAACTTCCCGTCTTTTAATCTCCATCTTGTATACGCACAGGTGCCAAAGGCCAGCCTTGATGCATCACAAAACACAACCAGCTGTGGATCTCCAATGGCTTCAGTTGGAGTCAGGCAGCGGTTGAACTTCACATGGTTGAGGGCGATCATTTCTTCAAAAAGCTTTATCCATTTTTGTCTGGTTGCACACGGAACAGCATCGTCCCATCCCAGTCCAAGCTTCCACAGCTGCTGCATAGCGACTTTAGACTTTATAATAACAGCAGCTCCTGCCCCAATGGGATCATAAACGCCAGCCAGTTTGCTCAGGATGGTTCTTTTCGTCAGAATCAATGGCACTGATACGGCCGTATTACCTGTAGGTGCTCCTTCACTTCCACATTTAATCATGATCTTGAAAGAGAACTTGTCGTCCTCTGGCAGCCAGACAGTTCCTAGGACTTTCTCGGTTTCTGTTTCGCCACCCAGAACTACTTCCTTTGGTTTAACTTCTTCATTGATTACTTTATTCGAAATCCATCTCTTTACGGTAAAGCCACCTGTACCAAGGATCTCATCTACGTTTGATGTCAGCATTTTCACCTCTTCTACACTGTGAGCAGAGTCGCAAATGTCATCAACGTAGGCATTCTTTGTTATCGCGTCTGCTGCTTTGGGGTGGTTCTCCTTGTGAAGCCTAGCTGTCTTGCGCATTGCTGTGATTGCCATCGTAGGCGCAGGGCGATCTCCAAACGTGAGGACATTCTTCACGTAAACGTCTGGTTTTCGATTGACTTCGTAGTTTCTCCAGACAAATCTGTGCACATGTTGATCCAGTGGAGGGATGGCGATCATGTGATACATCTTTGTGATGTCTCCACAGACAGCAACTTGATTCTCCCGAAACCGTAGCAAGACACCAAACAGACTGTTTAGAAGATCTTGTCCCTTGAACCAATAATCATTTAGCGTGTGACCCTTGAAAGAAGCTGAGCTGTTAAACACGATTCGGATAGGGGTGGTTTTCTTCTCCGGTCGAATAACTGCATGATGCGAGACATAATGCACTGGGCCATTCCACTCTTCAATTTCTTTCCTTGACAGCTTTCTGGCAAAGTTCATTTCCTCCATTTCTTTGATCTGCTTGTCATACATCCTGGCATGTTCTGGATTCTTTTTTAGACGTCGCTCTGTCGACTCCAACTTTTTAACAACTTGTGAATAGTTGTCCGGCAAAGAATTTGGGTCTCTTTTCCAAGGATACTTCATGATCCACTTGTTTTCGTGCAACTCACATGATTCTTCTATCAGCTTCAACTCTGCTGCCTCATCTGGTGACATCTTGGCTGCTTCACATGTACATGGGGACACAGCCACTCCCATGCTTTCAGTTTTCCAAAATTCGGTTAGATCTATCGGATCAGCAAGGCGAACGTGAAGGACTTGTTTCACTTCCGGTAAGCTGTTTTCCGAGTTAGATCCAAATACAACCCATCCTAAAGGACTCCTGCGCGCTACAAGACCCGCCTTTGCTCTCGTTTCTCCTAGATGGAAGAGAGGATAGTTGATCCCGATCAAAAGATCAATAGGTCCAGTCTTACGACGAAGATTTGCAGAGGGTATTCCAAGGACTGTTTCCATCTTCTTTAGATCAAGGCTTGCGGTGTCCTCTGAAATCTCTGGGATCCCTATTGCCTGGATCGTCTGTATCGTTTTGTCATTAACTCCATAGATTGGCACTTTGTAAAGCTTTGTGTCAAGGTCTTCTTCTACTCCTCCCACTTTCGTGATTACAATTCTCACAGGGCTGCCCTCCAGTTCCAGCTGTTCAGCAAAACTACTTCGAATCATGCTGACTTGTGCCCCGCTGTCAAAGAAAACACTTGCTTCAGTGGTTTTGGCATTCTTTCCTTTTATGAAACCAGATACTATGGGAAGAATAGTCTTGCTTGCGTCCTGGACAGATGAAACTTGCAGACCTTCCGAGCCGTCGTGTTCAGTATGCAGTAACTTGTGGTGGAGTTTCTTACACAATGTTCCGTCTCGTCGTCTCTCTTTGCATTCTTCTTTACGCAAGCAGTTTGCTGACGTGTGCCCTTTACTCGACTTCAAGCATGAAAAACAGCCTCTTTGCTCCTTTACAACCTTCCATCGTTCGTCGGGCGTCATCGCCTTGAATCTTGCACACTGGTCCACATAGTGCCTACCTCGGCACACATAACACCATTGGTGCTGTTTGCTTCTGTTAATTCCAGCTTCGCTTGAAGTATCGTAACTCTCGCCACGGTTGTTTGATGTAACAGTATGAACAGATGAACGGGAAGGAGGGCCACTCTTGCGTATCACGGCACCAGAGCGTAAGCGAGCGGTTAACTCCTCTTCCATCCAGTTTAACAGATTTGCCATTGAAGGTTCAAGTTTTTGTAGGTACATGTGCCGCGCCCAGACTTTGAGGTCGTCTTTCGTCATTTTTCTTTCAATTAAAGAAATTATGTGGGTGTTGTCAACATCTTGGGGTCGCTTTACTTCTTTAAGGATGTTAAAGGATCGCCTTAAAAGATTGACGAGATCGCAGAACCGATGATCTTCCCCTGGCTGTATGGCTCTAAACCTTTCCAGATCGGCTGTTACGGTGTCGGAGACAACTCTCGGATCGCCATAGTTTTGATCGAGGTACTTCCATGCGGCTGATAGATCGGAACTTATGCCCTCCACTAACCTGGCCGGCTCTGTTCCTAAACATGAACGAAGAATGGCAATAGCATCTCTTTCACAACAACGATTTTCCACCGCGTGCTTAAAATCCTCCTTGAAAATAAAATATTTGCGTACGTCACCATGAAAATAAGGCAACTTCGGCTTCTCGTGTTTCATAATCGACGGCTTGATTGTTGTCACATTCATCGCCTTCCCCGGGGTGCTCTCTTCGTGTATTTCATTATCACCATCCTGCACCGAAACGATTGAGTGATTTGTATTATCCGAACTACTTCCAGCTTCATTTGGGTTAATCACACCAAAACTTTCAACACCGGGAGCTTGCTGCTTCTCCTTTTCTCTTTCGACAGATTCCACATACTCGTTAACTTCTATGACAGATCTTGTGTACTTGTCTGCGCATTCCTCCATCCACATTTCGGCTTCTTCGTAATCGTCGTCGCTTAAAAACAGTGTGAAGTCTTCATGCTTCTTCGTCAAATCGGAATGGGCATTCTTGGCATCGTCAAAAGCCTTTAAAACTTCTCTCGGTGGCCGCTTTGCATTCATCAGCGTGTGGACCGCGTTCAAATTTCTCGTCAACAAACTCTTGGCAGCACGCCGCACATTCTTTGCTTTCTCAAAAGCTTCTTTGTCCGACATCGTAAATTTCAGCTTTAACTTTCCGACTCCTCAGCGACGGCCAGTTGAACCTTCAGATAATGGATCGCTGAGCCGAGGAAAGTAACAACAAGCTCGGATTTTCAGGATTTATTGAAGTAAGTAATCTGAAGCTATCAAAAGATGATATGATGACAATGAATGACTAAAATTATCGAAATCACTAGCAAAACAGAGCTCAAATGAAATGACGATCGCGGAAATGAAAAGACTTACGTTGTCCAAGCTTGTTTGAAATGAAACATTTAACAAAATATAACTTTAAGCGTCCATAAACCTCATTGACTGACTGATGAATTTCCCGTACACGTTTCAATGTCACATGTGTTAGCATTGACCTTTGTACCTCACGTTCCGGTCACGCTCCGCTCGTTTCAACGCGCGAAACAAGTACTGCTCAGTAGCTTTACAAAGAATGGTCAGACTGCATGGTTTGATCCACAGATGAAAAAGTTAGAACCACACTGTATAGTAAAACA
>OX453283.1:3588237-3625737 GCA_949710005.1 Ricordea florida | reverse complement strand
AAGTTAGAACCACACTGTATAGTAAAACAAACAGTACCACAGTACAGTCCTGTTGAGTAGCTTTACAAAAGAATGCTCACACTGCATGATTTGATTCACAAATAAAAACGCCGAAACCAACTGCTTCAACAATAAAGTACTGTATAGCATAGGGCGTGAAGGAGTTCAAGACGTGATACAATTGAGCTAGAGATTTAACACAACTTACCACTTTTCCAGTTTTATTTTCGAGAAGTTCAACACAAGAATGGAGCCTTGTGGAACTGCGATGATCCATGTACATGAAATGCTGTGAGAAGGTCTATCAGGGCCATGGAACCCAGGAGTCGTAAAGTTACCTTCAGAGTCCATTAGCAGACCACCGCAACCTAACAGAGAAGAAAAATAGGTCCACAAGAGGTGTATGTGCCGAATGGAAAAAGAAACTTTTAACTTTTACGCCCAAGCACTCAGGAGTAATTCTCATGCACTCCCTTTTACGTCAGTATGGAAAATGTGATGTGAATTCCCAAGATCTGAGTAGTAATTCTCCTTAGTGAGTGTCATACACTTCCTTATATGTTGGTATGGAAAATTTGATGTCAATTGCCAAGATCTGAGTAGTAATTCTTCCACTTCTTCTTTATGTGTTAGTACGGAGAATTTGATATCAGACTGAAAAACTTTTGACGCCCTTGTTATGGTAGATTATCCTTTATTACATGCATATCTCGCTTCGTCGCGTGGATACGCGACATAGGGATGTAAAACTGACAACTACCATAGCTTTATGCTCCACTCAAGTGAGTATAAAGGGATTTTTGATGGAGAAATTGTGACAAGAAATTAAGTTTATAAGTTATAGTTTATAGGTTGTTTAAAGTTGATTACAATTCCTACCCGGAGGAGTGGGTGGCGCCGGAGTTGTTTCGGCTGTTGTAGGCGAAGGTTCGGTAGTCGGCGAAGTAGGCTCGGATTGTGGCGTCGGTTGACCATCGGTCGTCGGAACAGAAGTGGTTGTCGAAGGTACGGCTGAAGGAACCGTCGTAGAGACATCGGGTCCACTATTGCACTGATCTGTATAGCAGCAGTCAAACGAACACGATCCGATGACGCCGTTACGTGATTCGTTTAGAACGATACACCCCTGATTTGATCTGCACAGAAAATCAGGAAAACATCCTCTCGCATAAATGAATCGGTTTTCGGCGACATTGAAAGCTTCCAGCGTATAACATGTAAAGTTTGCTCCGCAGGTGTTCAGTGATTGAACCATTCCACAACCAGATAACGACGTTGACAAACAAGTGTAACACCTTCTGTCCTGAGGACCTGCCATAAAATACATGTACGTTTGATTTTTACTTCACATAAATCAACAGTGTTAAATTGACTTACAGTGAGTCTTTCAGTTTGCACGTCAGCAAAAGCAATATTGAGAAGATGAATATATGGGTGGAAGAATTGCTCCCATGCACGCCACGGTTAGTTCTCACAGTGTTTCAGAAACGTATATTTTCAGTGAAGCATTCATTATAGTGCAAGACATGCAAGCAACCTGCCTCACACACAAATGTCCTTGTGCAAGTTCAAAAGTAATGCTTTTGTTTTTCGTCGAAATCATTTCGAAGAACGACTTCCCTTTTTATTGATCGCATTAATTTTAGTCAACAATAGAAACGTTATAAATCTAGCGGGCTTTCGATTTCCTTGTCAGGCACACTCTCTACTCCCTTGGCAAAACAAGCGTTTGTTAATTGAGCATTTTATAAAAGGAATAAAAAACTTGTTCCTCGTGCATTGTTGAGTTATATAAGCACTTGGGAATTTTTAAGAGCACTCGAGAAGTGCGAGAAGCACTTCTCTAATGTTCTTAAATATTCCCACGTGCTTATAGAACTGAACAATGTACTCTGAAAAAGGGATAAAAAACGCGCCGAGTGCATTGTCGAGTTCTATAAGCAAAATACTATGTTAACATTAATACAAGAGACAAATTTGCACGGATGGGAACTCGCATTTTATTAAATACGATACAGTGCGTTTCATCACATATCAAACGCGAGATATATATCACATGTTAAAACGCATTTCTCAAACAAGATTCTGGGCGTTCGATGTCAGATAAAACACATTTACAGATCTAGTGGTAAATTATGAGCCGTATTTTATGTAATAGATTAATCAAAGTAGGACTATGGTTAACTCGTGGATATGTTTACAAAACAGAGAAAAAAAGAAATAATTTAAAAATTACCGAGGTGTTTTTTCAGAGTTGTGATTGAATGAACTTGAAGATAATTTTAATAATCTATAATCACAACATAAAAGTGACCAGGGAGCTGAGTAGCTTTTTGAAATAAACATACAGTGAGTACATGACGCCAATCATTTGACTACACTAGGCATCAGTTATAAGGCAGGTGGCAAGCATGCAGTTGTTAAAAAATTTGATAACTTAACATAAGGGTACAGGATTAAATGGCACCGAAACCAAATGTAGTTCTGGTATCCTGCTGCTCACTGTCTGTGAGTTCAAAGTTTCTAACACATGTAACAGGGTCCTTCTGAATAAGGTCTGAATTTTGTTGCCATGACATTGTCAATTTTATCATCATTATAGTTTTTGTTGTCTACAAGTCTATTCAATGTATTCAACAGAAATATCCACCTTGATTCTGCAGCTGATAATGAACGAAACCATGTAGGATAGCCCAGCTGACGAATCATACCAAACAAGTCTTTCTTGCATTTTTGCAAAGTATGTTAGTGATGATCTTAAAATCCTTAAGACTCTCAATCCTTTATCAAGTTGAATTAGTTTATTTACATTACCATCTCATTTTAGGTTATCAGTGGTATATATATTCAGCGTTGCACTTAAAAAAAATCACACTTGCCATCATCAATACAGCAATACATATTTGTTTTTATCCTTATAACTTCTTGTTTTTACAATGTAAATATGAGTCACACAACAGTAAGCAAAACAGGTAAGCCTATTTTTCCAACATGTCTACTTCAACACAATCTAGTTCACTTCAAGGTAAATTCGGAAATCAATACACAGAAAACTTTTCATTGTAACGGCTTGTGGTGTATTGTATATAATATAACACTTAATACATATTCTACATGACTTACTGTTTTCGAACCCTTCAATGACTTTCTTACATTGTAACCTTCGTGGTTCTCCGTCACGGCAGCCGCCTCCATATTTACAAGTAAATGTTGACATACTTCTTGGCCGTCCCAATACTTCTACAACTCCATTCCTGTTAGTACTAACACTTAAATCAGTAGAAAAGTCCTACATGCGATGTTTCTTATCCAGGTTGGCCACAGAAGTTCTTCGGTTTCACATCATGGATTCGTCAATTTATTCTGTTTTCAGTAGTAGTTTCGTTCAATAACGAGTACTCATTTCGCTCATATAAGTTCTCATTCAAGTGCTAATTTCGCTCTATGAGTTCTCACCAAAGCTTACTACATTAGCAAGAGATTTTCTCATCTTCAGATCACTTTCGAGCCAACTGAAATTCATATACTGCTTGTAATCTTGGGGGCGGTCGATGGCGGTCGATGTCGGAAAAGCGAATAGTTATCATCTGTTCACGTTTAGCGCCTGGCCGAGTAAAAGGCTCATGAAATTCAGTCTCCAAGTTGGTCATTGTCCTAACTGGAAACATTTAAACTCCTTTTGATTTTAGTAAGACCGCTAATGAGGCCCTGTTAGTGAGGTTGTTTATGTCGCGCGTCTGAGTTTCAAACCTTTTCACTTCGCAATTTCGGAAGGTCGAAGGTCGCTGTCGTAATTTCCCGTGAGCGGCTCGTCGTTCGTCGCCATTTCAGGTCCTTTATGTCGCCGTTTCAAGGCCATGTTGCTTGTCGAAATTTACCCCTAACAGGGCCTCGCTAATCGTCCTCTTAAGCTACAAAATCATTACAAACTCTGGCAACGGTACGATACACTTTCAGCGTGAACTTTCATCAACAGACTTCCGTGACTTCGGTCACGACAATTGTCGTCTTCATATCGGTGCCCCCGAGTTCTATCCGACTAATTACGAAGTGTGTCTACACTGGAGTGAGTGAGTGAGTGAGTGAGTGAGTGAGCGAGTGAGTGAGTGAGCGAGTGAGTGAGTGAGTGAGTGAGTGACAATTTGCATATCGGAGTCCCCACAAAAACTCGCAAATACGCTTCGCGTATCCACGAGTTAAAAACGACTTTTCATCACAGATTAAGCACCGAGATATGAGCTTCGGATTTGGCAAAACTCTAGGTGTTTGAGTTCGATAAAACACGTGTATCCAGTGTTTGATGTAGCTTCTTGAACGAAATTATTTCGAAGCAGATATTAACCATGAAAAAACGAGCCATGTTTCATCATATATCAGAACACGTCACGGTGGCTGATTTCTCTTATAAATTATTGATGAGTCATGGTGGTTCAAGTACTAACAGCGACTATCGCAATAGCAGTAGCAGTGGCAGTGAAAATAACTGAAAGTCATAAACAATCACATTCTCCACAAGCCGTTACTCACCCTCTTGGCGAAGAAGAGAAGAAATTTCAGGGTCTTTAAGGTCACGTGCCCACTTCTGCAGATCGAACAAAGCCCCATCATCCTTTGCAACTTCGTTGCACTCAGTAAACCAAACTGTCACCTGAAATAATCAATACGGAATATTTTCTGCCTGGAGAATTTGTACTAGTCGTATTCGTCGGCATTGTCACGGGCAAACTCGAAAAGCAAATTCGAGTTCTTACAATAGGAGGCGAATCTACGACGTTCTGATTTCTAGTTCGGACGCTTTACCACTGAGCTATAGTGCCTATTCACTCACGTGATCAGCAGCCATTTTTTAACGGAAAAAAACACGATATTTGCATAAGAAAAGAATTTAATTCCTGGAGGATCAGTTTGAGGAATTTTCTTTCATGAAATAAATTGAGAAACTGATTAGGCGCCCAAGGGGATACCTGTGAGGATATGCAAGTTGAATACCCCCCCCCCCGCTCACTATTTGAGAAGTGAACAAACTGGTTCGACTGCAGAACTTCTTTCTCTACATATGATGTACATTCTGGTAGTGTTGTCCATGATCAGCGCTTGTGTTTGTCCATACTGATCGACTCCTGACCTTCAACGTGATTCCATCGTGGACTGGAGCCAATGAAATCGCTCATATTAAAAAACATGGCTATTTGTGACTACGTATGAATAAAAGGAACTGTTCTGAATTTTTCACGCGCTCGCCCTGGACTGGATCCAATGAAATTGTACATACCAACTATGCCAAGAAAAAAAACGCGACCATTTGTGACGACGATGAAAAAAAAAATAGAATTCTCCCGAAGCCTTGACGCGCTCGCCTTCGGTATCCCGCGTAATGACCAAGGTTACTTGATTCTTTCACACCCTTAAATTGCAGAATATACCTTATTAAATTTACAAACCCACTATATGCTGCTCAATTGTTAATTCCCGATATACAAAGAAAAATAAAGATTTATCCGCAAATTTCAGTTGTGCATCTTGTTGTAAAAATCTCCATTGATGTGCAGAGTCAGAATATTGCTCATTTTACCGTATCGAACTCACGACAGGACTTCAATCTCTCAGCTAAAAAAAGACATAATGGCGCTATATTTAACAGGTTGCACCATTTTTATTAATTACTCTCTGCACAAGACATCAAACAGCTATATTGGACGGAACTGTGTCATTTCCCTTTATTAGATAATACTGAAAGCTTGTGAGATTCTAGATCATTTATTATTCATCATCTCCGAAGGGATTAGAGAGTCGAAATTTTTAAATCAGGTCGTAAATAGCAAAATCATGATCACTGAGCCGATGGTCGTAATAGCGTTTATCTTAACGGCAATGAAGTTAGCTGTCAATACTGGGTATCCTACGTACATCAACACTAAAACTACAGACACCTCTTTTGTACCCCATAACGTCTCTTTTAATTGTAGACTCATATTATCACAGCAGCTAAGGATGGTATTTTAGTTTTCATTTTATTTTCAAAAGAGGGTACTTCGGTCAAAAAATACAAATACACAATTTCAATTGTCTTGAAATGAATGCTTGGCAATGCAAAAATAGAATCCTGTTTTTAAACTTGTACTTGTTAAATTAGTATATTATTTCGAAAACAATTTGATACGCCACGTCTGTTTACTCACCGTCAAAACTAGCAGAAAATACATCCACATCTTCAATTAATTTTCGCGGGTTTTTGTTACCCCTCACTTTATCTCTTCCCTGAAACGATTTCTTCACAGGCAGTTCATTCTTCTCGCAGGCTCCGTGTTAGAATGCAAATATTAAGTCACTCTCAAAACGGCGACAAAACAGCACTTCGTAATAAGTGGTTCCTCGTTAGAAGATTACTGTCAATGTCCAATTCTGTGACAAGGGAGCAATATAACTGACTGAGGTCAATTTGAATGTTGGACCTGGAGAAAGAATTCCCATATGAATAATAGCAAGGGAGAGGACGGTGAAATTCAAAGTAGATAGAGAAGAAGCAAGATACTTACAACTGCTACAGTTTACAAGCTGTACTATAACGAAACAGCTGCAATGCATTTTTTGTGAAAATTTAACGGATACCTTATTGACCTTATACTCTCTGAATATTCACAGAAATCCGAATTATTCAGTATGTGGATCAAACCATGCAGTGTGACCATTCTTTGTAAAGCTACTGAACAGTACTGTACTGTGGTACTCAGTGATTGTTTTACTATACAGTGTGGTTCTAACTTTTTCATCAGTCTGTGGATCAAACCATGCAGTGTGACCATTCCTTGTAAAGCTACTGAACAGTACTGTACTGTGGTACTGTTTGTTTTACTATACAGTGTGGTTCTAACTTTTTCATCTGTGAATCAAACCATGCAATGTGACCATTCTTTGTATAGCTACTGAACAGTACTGTACTGTGGTACTGACTGTTTTACTACACAGTGTGGTTCTATCTTTTTCATCTGTGAATCAAACCATGCAGTGTAACCATTCTTTGTAAAGCTGTGTACTGTACTGCGCATTTACTACGTGAAATGTTTTGTAACCCTTATCAACACAATAGAAAAAATAGTTTTGAACGACTTCTTTGTTGGTAAAAAGCAAAATCGAAGAAGTGGCCGCGTAAAAGGTATGAAAATTTTAACGATATTTTCATCTTCCAGCAAATAAAGCAATATTGCAGAAATATTTGAGACATCGCTTTGATCACGGATTTGTAAATATGTAAATGTTTCCTCAATATCAGCAGAGGGATATTTCTCAAGCGCTGAGTATTGATAAGAATTACTCCTTGCATTAGTTTTCATAATGTAATTTCTTATCCCTAAACTGGAAGCGGCGAAATCATTTCCAACGTATATGCATATGTAGAAACTGGGAGTACAGTAGGGTCAGAGCTAATTCTGCCCCACTTAGCTACTCTTAGTCACGAACGGTCGTGCAGGAATGAGTTTGTAGGCATACAGTGGAAGTCGCCAAACAAATTTAAAAAAAAGCAGATCATCACTTGAGATGGAAATTCTGAGAACATCTTGATACCTGATATATCCGTCGTTTCCTCTTTTCTTCAAGATTGATCAAGAGAAAATACATTCATTATTGGGAAAGCAATACCTGAAAAGGCTTGTAAAGCTTCCGTATGACTGTCACAGTTTACTGTTACTATAGCACTTCCATTGAGTCGGCCACCGATTAACCAGCCATCCTTTTTACCAGTAATCAAATTTCTGAAACAATTGGAGAATAATCTTGTAAATGAAACCCTTTTTAAGCGGTGTGGCCATCTTTTGGCGCTCCCAATAAGAGTTTTTCAATTGCCGTCAGCTTTATTTTGATTTGTTCTTATAACGTTTCCGATTTCCCAAACAAGAACTCTTGGATGACTCCTAATGTTATGAGCAAAGTTTTGTCAAAAATTAACACACTTTTTACAGCGCAATAACAGGGAGATTGTGTATGATCAGGCCTATTTCTGGGTCAACCTCAAATGGTATTTAAATGGTTATCAGTGCAATTTGGAATAAATGAACACAAGTGCATTATTCAAAGACCCAAAAATTAAACAGCATACTAAGGGCTACTCCTGCGCAGACGTCCTAAGGCTCGTTTCTTAGGGTCGTTTCTTAGGCTCGTTTCTTTCTTTCTCGTCCTTAGGGCTCGTTTCTCCCCCACGAAACGAGCCCTAAGGACGTCTGCGTAGGAGGCTAACTAAGGGCGGACCATTAGAAAAGTGATGGGGGGGGGGGGGGGGGTGTGAGGAATTTTCAGCTTGCACGAATTTTTTTTTCGCTCACTGCTTGTGCAGGAATTTTTTTTCAGGTGAACCCCTCTGCACGAATTTTTTTTACTACGTGTGAAAAAGTCACAATTGGACCTTCCTTCTGCATGAGTTTTTTTTTTACCTTCTTCTTTGCATGAATTTTTTTTCTTGGCATTTTCCCTTGCATGAATTTTTTTTTTGTTTTTTTTTCCCCACCCCCCCCCCCCCCTCCCATCACATCCCCTCTCATCTCTGGCCATGGCATAAACCAATTATGTATTCAAAAATGTATTCTTTTTTTATGTGCTAATTAATCTCACTAACCTCGCCCTCAAGCAACGTTTCTTTTAAATTTTGTCCATGTAAACGATGCTAGTGAGTCTAATTAGTATAGGTAATCACATGATTTCGAGTGCAATTTGGGATAAATCAGCACGAGTAAATGTTTCAAAGGCTAACCAAATTGCACGAGCCCGTAGGGCGAGTGCAATTTGTAGTCTGAAAAATTTACGAGTGCTGATTTATCCCAAATTGCACGAGACAAATCATGTGATTCCTTGTTAATAATATACATGCAAAAATTCAATTTCAACTTTCTGCACTCAATTTCAACTTTTTGCACTCAATTTCAATTTTCTGCACTGTTTGAGATTAATTGACGTGCTCTCAGCCAATGAGCATGCTGAAATTTTTGCATGTATATTATTAGCACATAAACAAAATAATTATTTGTTGACCGCCATTTAGGCATTCGGTCTATTGTAAAGACGTTTCATCAGTGTTCAGTGATCCCGGTAACCGAGACAAATTTTGGGGAAAGATATCATGTACATGTTGTAGTTCAATTTTTTTCTTGGTTTAAATTCTATTTTCCTTTGTTTCAAACTCATTATCATACATAACAATACCAAAAAAACAAAGGAAAATAAAATTTGAACCAAGGAAAAAATTGAACTACAACATATATGCCCACCATGAGTCCCCAGCTACGTAGTTTCCTCCGCAGCCATTATTAGGATCGTCACGCAACGCTTCTCCCTCAGTGGGGGAGAAGCGTTGCGTGACGATCCTAATAACGGCTGCGGAGGAGACTACCAACCACGTAACACACGTTAAATTATTCAATGCACCATGCAATTACGTCAACGTACCATTAAATTACGCACAGGGGACTCGTGGTGGGCATATACATGAGACCTCTGTTCATATGGGAAATTTCATCTCGGTTACCGAGATGAATTTGATCTCTTTGATCTAACACCATCTGTGTTTCCCAACGAAACCTCTTCATCGAAAACCTGACTCTCGCTCGCAACTGACCGCCATGTTCACGTTTACACGTGGTCGAATGCCGCGTTCCGCTTAGCCAGCGATCTTATATGACATGCGCATTAGAAAAAATTTCTTCCCGGTAGCCGGGATGAACTGCTCATATGGGAAAATTTTTATCCCCGTTGCCGAGATCTCTGTTTCTACAACCGGGCTCATATGAAGATGCCCTAAATGGCGTGTTTCGGCTTCAGGCCGAGGGTTTAAGTGAGAGCCGACGCAAAGATCTTTTCGTTTATAAATGATATAACTTTGAACTAAAACCAAAACCTGCATGTCACGAAAAACATAGGAAATCAAAATACATTTTAAACTGCAAATTTTAGTAATGGAAGTAAATATCCACCACTAGCCACCGACACTGAGGTGAATAATTGTTTTAGTATTTACCACACAAGCTAAATGGGTTCATGGGAACACTTTGGTTATTGATATCGTTCATAAGAGCGGCTGTATAGATTTGAAACAGAGCATGTCAACTGGGAGAATATTAAAACATATGAATAATGGGATGGCATGCTCTCTGTTATTGCGGAAATAAATAAAATGTAAAGCTCTGTTTTGGAGCTTGGTAAGCGATAGTAACCAGGTTTGTTCTTCAGTACTGTTTGGGCTCTATAAAGTTTGGTGGGGGGCATAGAATAGCAAATGCGCAAGCAGCCGGGAGTTGAACCAGTTAAGCGAAACTAAAAACAAGGTAATAGATAATGGTAGGGTTGTGGGAAGAAGCTTAAGATGAACACGTCAAAGTGTAGTTAGGGTATGTTAAGGCCACAAGCATGCGCACTAAGGCGTCAGTGGTAGAAAGGATAAGACCCTGTTGCTACCAAAAATAAAATAGAAAAATTGAGCTCAAAAGCCAGCAGCCATGGACAGCTGTTTCGGCCTTGTTAGGCCTCATCAGCATGGCACAGCTAGCAGATGAGCTCTGAGTTCCCACATGATGAATATCAAGGTAACGTATAATGGTAGGGTTGTGGGATACGGCTTAAGATGACAACGTCGAAGTGTAAAAAGGGTATGTTAAAAAAAAAGACATTGACTTTCTCTTGATCCGTCAACATGACGCAGTACAAACTTGTCATTGCATAAATATTTGTTTATCTTTGTTTACGCGACAGCTTCTTAATTGCCCTGGTTAATTGTCGCTTGTGGCACATTTAGCTCCCGCCTGTAGTTCACAGTGGGAAACAAAATCCTTTAACCAGGTTTTATTTTTCTCCTGCAAAGCTAATCGAGACGGGACAAGGCGAACAAAATTGAAGTAAATCACATGTGTTTTTGCTACATTTAATATTACAATTGAAAAGAGATGAAGAGGGAAAAGGAGAATTGGATTATACTAACAAAAGAGACGGAAATAGGATCAGTTTTTCATATCGATGAATTCTTGTCCAGAATTGATTTATCGCTTCCTTCGATGCGCCATGATCCGGTGCGCCGCTCGGATCAAAAATCCAAATCCGGATCAAGCCGAACGAACGTACCCTAAGTTTTTTTTTTCCTCTGCAAGTTTCCGATGCCTATTTAGTAATATATTATTAACCCATCGGCGTTTTTTGGCCAAACGCGTCGATGGAATTTCGCCCAATTCCAAGGTTCAACAGTCTCTGTTAATAAATTATTAGGAAATACAGAGAACATTGCGTGTCACAAACACAATAGTAAATAGAGTTGCTACTATGTTTGCACAGGGGAAAGAAATATTGGGTTATTGCTGTCGTTTTATGGTTGACGATGCGTCTGACCAGAACGAGATTTCATCTGCAAAGCGCAACTGAAGAAACTTTGACCAGTGTGCACGTGGTCAGTGGTGTTTTGGCGCATGCTGTTAATGCACTTAAAATTAAAAGCAGTCATCGACCTAGGTGGCTGGGTCCCCTACGGTTTTCTTTCGCTCAATTAGTTCCGTAATTGCGATTCCCGATGAAGTAGTAAATTGACTTATGAAAAAAGAGAAAAAGCAGACTCACTTTACGGTTCATTTAATGGTGATTACGTAACTTGCACTTCCAATTTCAAAAACTATCAGAGACAGAGACTACCGAATAAATGAGAAAATCGCTGACGCATATATATGTAGGTTGATACAACAGCAAATTTTTCAAGCCATTGACCTCGCCATAGACATGAACTTCAAATACAAACGCTACGAATAAAGCTGCCCTTAATATGGCCTACTGTGAAGATGGGAAACTGTCACGGTTACAGAAATAACAGCTAAGAATTTTCTTTGTTCAAACTATAGTACAAATCAAGGTAATTTAGATGTTAATTTGTTGTTCACACTGGTAAAGGTTGACCCAGTGTTGTTTAGCAGAAGTATCGATCGTTTGGTAAAAACCATCGTCTCGGTGGCATCTAGGCCTGGTACTGGAAATTCGCTTGCACAACTGAAACTGCAAGCAAACCAGTCAGTAGGCTGCCAAGTCCTATCCCATAAACCACTGCACCCGCCAGGGCCTTCTCAAAAATTGTTCATCTCACGGTTTTCAAACTTAGTTTCGAATGGCCCAGCAACATTATTGAGGGAGTGTTCATATTAGATGGAGGCCAAACAAATGTTGAAAACAGAACAGTGCATTTCAGCCAAAAACCATTGTATATTCATGGTTCTCGTGACAGAAGCTGTTCGCGGTTAAATACAATTAAAAGAACAAGAGGGAACAAAATTTATAATCGAATTTACCGGTCAATCGATTTCTGTGCGTTCAAGACCAGTAACCCCACAAAATATTTTAAATTTTATTTACGGTAGGAGCTTGTTGAGTTCCGCTATATTTACTCTATCATATGCAGCTATACAGCTGACATCTGACATACATGTAACACTAGGTAAGACGAAAAAAATTTTCCATGGGTTTTTCTCTGCAAATACACCTTTTTCTAACTGCAGTTAGTTACCACTTCGAGGTTTTTGACTTGTTATTTAGAGAACAGCTGTCTTTCTTTCTTATTTTGTTTCACTTGTCTCTCACAAAGGAAAAAAATATTCATCAGAGCCCATGCAGTGCAACTGTGGTTAACGCTCTTTTGCACGGGCAAAGTACCATTTACGCTTATATTTGAAATTTATCAACCATAGATTTTCAGAGAGCCCCCCAAAAAAGAACAAAAATATCTACCATGACCACCCATTGTGTCCATAACATAAAAAAAAAACAAAGTCCTTCTAGAAGGAATTCAGTTCTGACGTCAAAGGTCCTGACTTTTGGACCTTATCATAACTGCTACAAACACGGCAGTGGCTTCATTTCAGTTGTAACAGTCCGTGCAGTAACTTGAGTTGACCAAGATGAGGTTAGCAATACTGCTGGCACTGTTGTTGGTAAGTAGCTTTAAGACCGAGAGCAGTTCTTTCCTACAGCAATGTATTAGTGAGTGCGTAAACCTTGCACTGTAGTAATGCAGTCTCGCAGCGACTTTCTGAGCTGAATTTCTAGGTGTGTAGTTTGAAACTTACTCCGTTCTTAAAGGCCAAGAATATTCTTTTTAGAAGCCGGTCTTAACACGCTCTACTAGATTTAACACCATTTTTCTTATCTTAACATTTTCTCATATTTAACATTTCTTGTCTTAACATTTTTGTTATAATCTTAACATTTAATCAGCACGCAATTAGATGAATCTCTGTAAAAAGAGCTTTACGCCGAAAGAAAAGAAAGGATTGTGGTTGTTCCTTGAAGTTGCAAAATGTGAAGCAAAACCTGAAAAATTCCGTAATAGATACCTGGCCTTTGTCTTTGTTTCCGAAAGCTATGTTATAAAACGCATTTATTTGATCAGTACGTTTTTTGCAGTCATCGAATAATCTTAGTTCCTTATATTCTCGATGCAGTGTTAATTTCAATGGTAAAGAAATAGAATTTCAGGTTACTAGGAAACATGAAATCCCAGTTCAGCCTGAGCTTTTTATCTGCACACGTGAAACTTCCTACACTAGGTTAAGGGTTTGAGGACGCCTAGAATATGTATGTGTATAATCATCTATATCGGACTGATAATGTTATAGGAGAAATTCGATACAAAAATGGCACAGTTTTTTTCTTTTAGCCAACGGAAAGTTAATGCATAGACAGATTAATCTCCACAAAAACAACCTTCAAAGTGCGTGGAAACCGTATGAGCTTCTTGTCTAAACTTGGACTAAAATGCAGAAAGAACACCGCCATCTTGGAGAAACTTACCAACCTGGCGATGTGTATGTGACGTAAAAGAGCTCTGACCATGACTTCAGATAGAAATGCTTTTTAGGAATAGACCATTTTATTGTTAACAGGGGGGAAAGAGGGGGGGGGGGTATGCAATTACCAAAATAATAATATACATGAAAAAATTACTCGATTCTGATTGGTTGAGAGCAATGCAGTTCAGAGGTAACACCAGTGCAAAAAGTGTAACACCAGTGCAAATTACACATCTATATTCTGGATTATGATATTCTTTATTTTTAAACGAACCGCTTTGAGTTCGTAGCGTTATCAGCTTATCTTCATCAGCCAATCAGTAAATAAAGTGTCAAATCCGCGTCAAATGCTCACTTCCTGTCCGCAATGAGATCTTCCGGCACTTCGTCCAGGCGAATGTTTTTCTCGTTCAATTTGGAATTAATTTGCACTTGTGAGTTTTTCAAAAAGCTAAATTTGCACGAGCCGCTTCGGCAAAAGTATAGAAAAAAAGTCCTTCCACAGCAAAAGTATAGAAACAAATATCGTGCACAGTGAGCAAAAAAAGATGCTAAAAAATTCTTGCACAGCCCTGTGACAATATACATGAGGTCATTTGTAGACCATTTACTATTCCGCTGCTTTTTTACAATGCAGGCTTTCGGTGAGAACGCAGCGGATACGTTGTGAACACGCCGTGCATGGCTTCTCGCTTACAGTATTATCAAAGTCCCTTGTTGGGTTTAGTGGCCGTCTCTCGTATTGATGTCTTGAGTAACGTTATAGCCCAAAGAAAAAATTTGCCCAACCTCCTCCCCTCTTCTTCCTCAAAAGTAAAATGGTCATTCCCTTAGTCTTATTATCATAACCAGAACATGCTTCAGATGAGAACCAGGCGTCTGATCACGACAGTGATGAGCCTGAAAGACTCAGTAATTTAAACTGATGTACTTACGGTTGTTGTAAGCTAAGAGAGACTACATGAATGAGCGTATCTGCTGTCTCGAAGTGCCGGAATCGGAAAAACAAGTTTACGGAAGGTATTCCCTTTAATGAGCCTTTAAATTCTTCGCCCTTTAAGTATATATGTGCATCGAACAAGGCATAGACCTCTTTCATAATGGCGGCCAAACAAAAAATTATTTAATTTCACTGTAATGAGCCTTACTGACCTCGCTAAGATGTGCAAAATTCGATAAAATTTTAGTTCCGAAATGTGGTTTGTGGGTCTAATTAACATACATACAAAAGAATAACATATCGGCCGTCATTTGTGAAAGTGCCGATGAGCTTTCGATTTTTGTGGCTACTGTTGCTATAGCAACAGTATCCACTATGCTATCGGTTCTGTTAAGTAAGTAAGTAAGTAAGTTAAATTCGGGAAATGTTCGAGCAACCAACGACATCCTTCCGATGCCCCGGAAGTCTTGAAAACTGATAGACACAGAGCGAAAATTCTGCAACAAGTTCAACATTTAAAGTTAATATAACTAGACGCTCTCGGGAGCGTTCACTCGGGCTACGCTTTATAATACGGTTTCGAACAAACGTGAATGTCAGTTTACGCTTAAGGTTTATCTACTCCCCTTGGATTTTCTCTACTTCAAATCAACAGCCGTGTTAATGCATGATGTATTCAATAACCTAACGCCACCTCACATATCCAATATATTTACTTATCAAGCTAATATCCATTCTCATAATACACGATCGTCATCAAAAGGCAATTTCTTCGTTAATTACTCAAGATTGAATTCGCAAAGTAAATCTTTCTCTAGATATGGTGTGCGAATATGGAACAGTTTAAGAAGTGAAATGCATAATTTATCGACACATAAATTCAAAGTTAAACTTCATAACGTGTTACTTCAAATCTTCACCGAAACAGACGATTACATCGAGTTAACTGATCTGATAATGAAAATGAAAATTTCATAGAATCAGCTCGGCTCGATTATATTTGCATATATTTTTTCTTCTTCTCTTTATTTATTATAGTGTTATAGCAATTTAACTTATTATAATTATTTAACTTAGAAATATTAGAACTTATCATTGTAATTAGTGTATATTCCCTTCTTTTATTGTAACTTGTTCTTTGTAAGTATTTAAGTAATTCTGCGTGTGACTACTGCTCGCCTCGACTAGCTGTTGCTATCTGCGAGTAGTAGAGGATAAATTGTAAATATAAAAACAATAATAATAATAAACTGAACTGAACTGAACTGAACTGAGCTCCTGGGTTTATATATGCTGTATACTATATGGCTGATTCCACGACCACAAAAAACCTACCAGACTCAGTATATCGCACCGCAACTCTTGTCGATTTTTATCAGAAAGATTTCTAAGGTTTTACAGAAATTTCAGTGATAATTGGGTTTGTTTATCGGATTAATGTTGACCAATCAGCTTTCTTGGTTCCCACGGTAGAACACCAATTGTGAAACTTGATGCCATTCATCGTGATTCCAAGTTATCGAAGGCGAAGGAGCGATATGTGGGAAAAACAATAATATTACTCCTGAATCGGATATACTATTCTTCCGATTTCGCCTGTTCCCGCTAATGTCTTTCCACACGACCAGGCAGTTAGAAAAACTTGAGTTTGAATAAGAAAAGAATCCAGGCATGATTTTGAAAAGAGGCCCCAGGGAATTCGGGCTGACAAACAGTCTCCGAGTTAATAACAACAATTAAGTTCAATAGATTTTAGAAACAGTCTTAAATAACATTATATTTGGCAATCCTTTGTAACGTCAGCCGTTTCACCTGCAAGCGTAATCAAACTTTGAGCGTTATCACGCTTTTGTTGTCAAGTCTTTGCCTTGCAACTACTTTCCACGCGGCCACGCATGAGACAGACCGTAACTGAGAAAACTTCCGCAGAGGTCATGGGTTCGAATCCCGTTCAGGCCTGAGTTTTTTTCAGGCTTGTTTCACAGCTGCCTAAGTTGTGTACATAACTGCGATGATCAATTAATGTCATTGCATATAGATAGACTGATAGAACGAAAAGGTAAAGCAAGGGTGCGTTTTTTGGGTATGATCATATAGGGAGCAGGGTTGGCGCAGTAGTGAGAGCGCTCGCCTTCCACCAATGTGTCCTGGGTTCGATTCCCGCCTCCGGCGTCATATGTGGACTGAGTTTAATTGTTGGTTCTCTACTCTGCTCCGAGAGGTTTCTCCCAGGGTACTCCGGTTTTCCCCTCTCCACAAAAACCAACATTTGATTTGATTTGATTTGATTTGTGCTTTACAGTGTCCCCAATTAGTACGTCAGTGCTAGATACAGTTGACACTCAAATAAAGTTTATCATTATTATTATCCATTTTTGGATTTGTGATTCGAGATCACACGGATCATTGCGCATCAAAGAAACCGATGAATCCACACTGAACAAGGATTCATCGGTTCCTTGGATGTGACAAACTCGGGCTACCTGTGGTAGTAGCCAGAGTAATAAACAGCGTACCGCCGAAGACATTCAATGCGGAAGACTTACTGGAGTTTTTTTGTGCCCTGCAAGATGGCTTTATCAAGATTCCCCAATATTGTTTGTGGGGGATGTCACTTGAGACGTTTTTACCAATCGTCCGATTAAACAATTATTCGCCGAAGTTATAGTCAATGTTTGTCTCGGGAAACATCAGAACTCTCAGGAAAATAAAACTAAGTGATTCCCTCGGGACCATACATAAGTGTATATTAGAGTCCACACCATCCACTTTGTAAAAACAGGAGCCACATGCAGTCTTTGACTGTCTATTTTTTGTAATTGGGGCTAGTTCGAAAAGTTCTGTAAAGAAAGACCGATTCATTACATAACGCTTTGCTTGCAAGCACGCTCTTCATAAAAAAAAAAAAAAATTGTAAGAATGGCAAAACTAATTATAAGAAGAGGAAAAATGACATCTGACAAGCCAAGTAAGATATAGTAACATACAGTAACATACAGTAACATATAGTAACATATAGTAACATATAGTAACATATAGTAACATATAGTAACATACAGTAACATACAGTAACATACAGTAACATACAGTAACATACAGTAACATACAGTAACAGATAGTAACATATAGTAACATACAGTAACATACAGTAACATACAGTAACATACAGTAACATACAGAAACATACAGTAACATACAGTAACATACAGTAACATACAGTAACATATAGTAACATATAGTAACATACAGTAAGCAGCCATTTCTATCACCAGTCATGGTCAGAGCTCCTTTGCGTCCCGCACACATCGCCAGGCTGGTAAATTTCTCCAAGATGGCGGCGTTCTTTATGAATGTTAGTCCAAGTTTAGACAAGACCTTCATACGGTTTCAAAGCACTTTGAAGGCTGAATTTTTGGAGATTAATCTGTCTATGTATCAACTTTCCGTTGGCTTAAAGAAAAAAAAACGTGTTATTTTTAATCGAACTTCTCCTCTAGGACATTCGGAAATCAGAAGTCGTAAAATTGACAGTATTCTCTCTATTTTACATTTCAGTGCGTCGTTCTAGTGGTCTTTTCCATGTCTGCCGACGCTGCCCCTGGGAGAAGAGATAGTTGGCGTGGTCATGACGACAATGACGACGACGATGACCACGACGACGATGAGGATGACGACGACGACGATGAGGATGACGACGATGACGACGAGGATGACGACGACGACGATGAGGATGACGACGATGACGACGACGATGAGGAAAAAAAGAAAAGGGGAAAGAAAAAGGGAAAGAAAAAGGGAAAGGGCAAAAACAACGGAAACGACGACGATGACGACGTTGATGATGAGGATGACGACGACGATAACGACGACGATGATGATGATGATGACGACGATGAGGACGACGATGATGGCGAGGACGACGACGATGACGACGACGATGACGATGATGAGGAAAAAAAGAAAAAGGGAAAGAAAAAGGGAAAGAAAAAGGGAAAGAAAAAAGGAAAGAAAAAGAAAAAAGGAAAGAGAAACTCAACTACAGGTTTGTAATTGCAAAAAGGCATTACTTCTTACCTGCTACTCGCTCTAAAAAGACCAAGCATCCCTAATGAAAGAAAAAAGAATGTTCTTTTACAATAATAACAAATGGAAGTTAGGACATATGTCCCATAATCTCACGGATGGAAAAGAGAGTAGAAACCTTGACCGAATACTTTAAAGTGGCTTACCAAAGAATAGCCACACTGCATGGTTTGATCCACAGATGAAAAAGTTACAACCACACTGTAAAGTAAAACAAACAGTACCACAGTACAGTACTGTTCAGTAACTTTACAAAGATTGGTGACGCTGCATGGTTTGATTCACAGATGAAAAAGTTAGAACCACACTGTATAGTAAAACAAACAGTACCACAGTACAGTACTGTTCAGTAGCTTTACAAAAAGTGGTCACTCTGCATGGTTTGATCCACAGATGAAAAATTAGAACCACACTGTACAGTAAAACAAACAGTGTTCCAGAACTTTTTAACACTTTTTAACAGTTGTTTGAGCAGATAAGCTTACAATCGTGATCTTATTAACCTTATCAATCTTATTAATCTTAGCCTTGCCAGGAACCAGTGCCCCTGCATTGGAGGTAAGAGGCCCGGCTAGAGATGCAAATTTGCATCACAACGTATTGTTCGTCTTCCAATAATTAAAAAGGTTGACACTTTGGTAACAATTCCATGCTTTTTCCCTGCTTCAGTAACCAATGAGATCATGGCATAAATTGTGACGTAATACAAACAGCTGCGAGAGACTGGACTCAGCGTCATTCAACCAGGATCATATGCACGTGTAACCCTGAGAGAGATCACGCGTCATTCACGTGTTTCTCGATTCGATGTTTTGTCACTTTCCATTTTGAGAGACACAGAGTCAGTATTTGATGTAATTGAAAAAAATCACCAATGATTAAAAACTCTCCAAAGGAGAAAACTCGAAAAAAAGTTGACATTAATGGAATACATTAAGTGATGTTGATATTGATAAGGGCACGTCACCGAACGTCACCCTTAATATGGTAATATAGAAAAACCAAACAATACAACAGTACAGTACTGTTCAGTAACTTTACAAAAAATGGTCACACTGCATGGTTTGATCCACAGATGAAAAAGATAGAACCACACTGTGTAGTGAAACAAACAGTACCACAGTAGAGTTACTGCTCAGTAACTTTACAAAGAATGGTCACACTGCATGGTTTGATCCACAGATGAGCATGAAAAAGATAGAACCACACTGTATAGTAAAACAAACAGTACCACAGTACAGCACTGTTCAGTAGCTTTACAATGAATGGTCACACTGCATGGTTTGATCCACAGATGAAAAAGATAGAACCACACTGTATAGTAAAACAAACAGTACCACAGTACAGTACAGTTCAGTAGCTTTACAAAGAATGATCACACTGCATGGTTTGATCCACAGATGGAAGAAGAGCGAGAACCACTCTGTAATGGAGACTGATCTGTATACATCAAATGACCACTGACCTGAATCTATTGCTGGCTCGCATACATCACGTGACTGTCAACACTGACATAGTTTAATAGCACTGTACTCAAAGACACTAAGAACCAGGTTGACTTATGTCTACCAAGACTTATGTAGCAAATAGCAACTTTGAAAATGGCAACTTTAAAAACATTTTTTTATCTCCTTGTCTCCTCTCCCGGCACCCCACCCCACACGCTACCAAACCCAGTTTTTTAGGAATCTAGAACACTCTGGAAGAGATGCATGACAGAACAAAAATGAATTGAGTTTGATAGCCTGGGGTGTGAGCGCGGCTTATGCTATCGCAGAATTGTATCCCCCAAAACAGTCGAAACTGTTGCGCTTGCTAATGCGATAATTTAATTCCAAATTGTGAGAATTTGAGCCTCGAATCGCGAAGCTATTTTCCAAGACTAAACATCCTTGTAACGGTTTTTGCTGTACTCCCGGGCCAAATAATTTTGGTCAAACCAAACCCAGATCAGACATATAAAAATAGATTGTAACAATGTATTCTCATTCATTAGACAGACCGCTATTAAAATTGCTCGAATTCGTCGATACCTTAAACGAAACCGGGTAAAACGGTCGATATTTGTGAAGGCACGTTATGGCATCGTTGATAAAAGTAAGGTAGTTTGCTGGCTACCTGATACGTTTTCCGCATTTCTTTGCTAACAAACAACTTTCTATTAAATGCAAACTGTTCTATAAATAATGCATGGTCTTAAGTTCATCTTAAGCTCAAAATTTTTTTCTGGAACAGGCAGGTTAAAGGCAGATCGGTTGCAATTCGCATTGCAAAATGAAAAATCGAACCGTGCAGTCCATAGTCATTCTTTTCGCACAAATTTCCTGAACGGATAATTCCGCTGCATGCGGATAAAACGTATATTAAACTGAAAGCAAACGATCTGTTTAGCAGCTGAAAATTTCGACAACCGATCTCCCAAGAGTTCACAACCTAATTAAAATGAGCGTGCGTCTAAAAACAGTGAACTATAATGGTTGTCTTTTAAGCTATATATTCATGCAAAAGAGCTTATAATGTTTCAAAATAGGTGACGCTGAAGGCAAAGAGACTGCTGAAATAAATGCTCTCTCTGCATGTGTTTTGACGACCCATTGTTAAACTGCAATGGCGCATTCATTATTTTATAAAAATGGCGACTGAATACGCTTGAATACGTGCAGAAGGATATGAGAACGCAAGGGAAACAGTTAACTTGAACTTGTTAAGAACGGTCCCGTCTTCGGAGAACCACAACTGCCACGTTTTGCGGAGAACGCTTTTCTAGGTGATAAATGCTATAAAAATATGATTAACATAACTTGAGATTCATGTTCGCTAGTTACGGATTCGGAGATGTTGTAAACTAGCTTTACCTCTAATGAACTAATTCGGGAGCCATAACGTGAAATGTTTCACAAGTAACAAATGGCTTAAGGGGTTATACTGTTTAGGGACGGACCACTATAAAAGTGATGGGAGGGGGGGTGGGAAAAAAAAAACAAAAAAAATTCATGCAAGGGAAAATGCCAAGAAAAAAAATTCATGCAAAGAAGAAGGTAAAAAAAAAATTCATCCAGAAGGAAGGTCCAATTGTGACTTTTTCACACGTAGTAAAAAAAATTCGTGCAGAGGGGTTCACCTGAAAAAAAATTCCAGCACAAGCAGGGAGCGAAAAAAAAAATCGTGCAAGCTGAAAACTCCCCCCCCCCCCATCACTTTTCTAATGGTCCGTCCCTTATCATGGTCGCTTAGGCAACCAAGACAGACACTACTTTAAATTTTTTTTCCGTCTTTTATTTTCAGTTCTCTTTCTATCATGTTTGGCAGTAAGACAAGCACCCGAAGAAAAGCCGACAAACGCAAAATTTGGCAGACAATACCCTAACAATACAGACAATACCCTAACGACTGGATGAGACGCCAAGGGAGTGTTTTTTTTTCCTGTTTACTGCTGCAACTTTCTAAAATGGGAAAGTTTTTATTCTATAACCTAACCGGTGGTCCAGATTCGTGGGAAAATTTGGAAAATATTGGTTGCCCACCGAACAGTTCACTCCATGAAATCGAGCACTTAAAGCAGCTAGAATTTTCCATTAGTAATTCTTGCCGAGAAACTTGCTGAATCCAAGAAACCCCGCCACAAATGGGCCTTGGTCTCAAAATTTTCCCTAGTCGCAAAATGACTCTATATCCCAAGTAATGTACTTTACAGCGGATGTTTCCTCGCATAAACCTTCAATTTGAAGAAAAAAAGTCGAAGTTAAACCTCAACAATTGGTATTTTTGCGACAAGTTTGTTCTGGTTTCATCGATTTCTGTTTGTTTACAAATAGAGTATAATTCCATTATCTTGGTAATCAAAAGTTTTTCCGCTTTTTAACTCGGAGATTTACACAGTGGTCTCACAGTATTCAACTCAGCTTGGTGACTTTTGCTTTTTCTTCAAAATCAACCAAGAAATAATTTTTCCGCTTCCAGATACAAAGAAAAATTTAACTCAATTAATCACCTATCGAGGAACGATTATTACTATTATCCAGTAATCTGAAGTTTCTCCGCTTTCAAACAAAAACGAACAATGAAAGAGGTGTATTGAATGACGAAAACAAGAGAGGGTAAGCAATGAATACCAGTATAAAACCAAGGTCCGAATGGGTTTAAAACTTAGCTTTAAAAGAGGCACCGAGTGCAGACAAAACAGAGAATCAGAAAGTTGAACGAGGCAAGATGAAACTTCAAACGCTTCTAGCACTATTCTTGGTAAGTAATACTTAAAACTGTTATTTTCGTTACACATCTTTTCTTCAACTGTAGTTACCACGGAGAAGTAATTTAAATTTTTAAGATTTTCAATTCAAAATGTATATTAATTTGATCATTCAAAGCTTATGTTCAGCTTGTTATCCGATAACGATATTTCTAGACTGGATTTTCTGTGGTCACTGGACATCTTCACTGAATTCAGAAATCATATAAGAGTGCATAATATTATCTACTCATTTTATTATGAAATCTTGTCTTAACTGCTTTATGATTTCATTCATTCATTCAAGTAAAACGATTTCGTAAATTCAATTGACGATTGCCACCTTTCCAAAAAATTGTTCTTACACAAATGCTACAATCCTGAATATTGTGCAATTAAATTGCGCGCATAATCCAGTTGCAATTTGAAGTCCTGAAAAAAAAAATGTCCGGTGGCATGGGTGTTGAGAAAAACAGAACCACACGAGTCAAAGCAAAACTTTTGTTATCTTCGGTTGGAATCAAACATGCCGAAATATTACTAAATCAACTATTTGCATTAGAGTAAGCACTTGTGAATTCGCTATCGCCCTTAATCATAAGAATTACAATTTCCTCGATTGTGATTGGTGTACAAAAACTCCTTTATTCCACTAATTTACTTGCCAAGTTGTTATCAGACAGTTTGTTATCAGGCAGTTTGTTATCAGACAGTTTGTTATCAGACAGTTTGTTATCAGACAGTTTGTTATCACACAGTTTGTTATCACACAGTTTGTTATCAGACAGTTTGTTATCAGACAGCATGCAGTTTGTCATCAGACAGTTTGTCATCAGACAGTTTGTTATCAGACAGTTTGTCATCAGACAGTTTGTTATCGGACAGTTCAATAAGCCAATCACATTCAAAGTTGCAGTTTAAATCAACCAATCACATTCAAAGTTGCAGTTTAAATCAATGGTAATGGTAATGAATTTATATACCGCACATATCCACTAATTGTCCATGGTGGTTTACAGTTCTTACTCTAGCAGTCTAGGATGAGATCGGACGTTAGCTTTGTAAAGGCGCCTCAGGCAGCCGCTATCATTCCATGTTTTGATCTCACACACCTACCCAATTCAACCCACGCATCAGGTGAAATTACATTCACAAAGGCCACACCGCAACACCGGGATCTACGTCCCTTACTCTTCACGAACAGCGTGTGGGTTCTTTAACGTCCCACAGGTTATTACAAACAAGGGTTGTGAGACGGGACATACGGTTTATCGTCCTTAGGGACGGACTATTAGAAAAGTGATGGGGGGGGGGGGGGTGGTGGGGAAAAAAACAAAAAAAATTCATGCAAGGGAAAATGCCAAGAAAAAAAATTCATGCAAAGAAGAAGGTAAAAAAAAATTCATGCAGAAGGAAGGTCCAATTGTGACTTTTTCACACGTAGTAAAAAAAATTGCAGAGGGGTTCACCTGAAAAAAAAATTCCTGCACAAGCAGTGAGGGAAAAAAAATTCGTGCAAACTGAAAATTCCCCCCCCCCCCCCATCACTTTTCTAATGGTCCGTCCCTAATCTGGCGTAATCGTATTTCTCTTGTAGGTCGCCGCCATTGCAGTTTTTCTTGCAGAACCCATGTCCACTGAACAAGAAACAAACGAGGTTAAAACTGAAGAAAATATGTTAGAAGAGCTGATTGATGACAACCGTAAGTTGACGATAAAGAACAACCCAAAATTGACCGAACCATAAAGCAATTCAGTATCCTTTACCGAGGACCTAAAATCTGGAATTCGTTGCCTGTTTCACTAATTAGTTCTCCTTCTATATCTGTTTTTTAAAAAAAAAAAAAGAATTATCTCACTGATAGCCGATCTCCTGTTTAATTTTTCGATCTTGTTCACTCTGCACTCAGCCATGAATTTAGTTCATTAGTAGTTAAAGGAAGCCTATTAATATAAGCTTCAAGCTTCGTTAGGGTTCCTTGTCACATTAATTTGATAATTTAATTAACACCTTTTGTTCTGTTGTGTAAGTTTTGTGAGTGACTAAATAAATAAATAAACCAACTTAACGTGGAAGAATTTTAGTAATCTTCAGCACCTTTCAAACATGGTCACACTAAATGACCTCACGCATTTATCACAGCTTCCTAGCAAACCCATTAGGGCTAGTCAAGACGTGACACTGCTTATTATAAATCAGAGAAACTATGTTGTTTCAGTTGTTCTACAAGCCTGGTTTATTCCACGTAATGGTCAGACTCTATTGTTACATTCATGGAGAAGAAAAAGTACCACAGAAAAGTACTGTATCAAAGAATGGTAACACTGCTCGGTTTGATCCACAGATGAAAACGTACATACTGTATATTAAAACAAACAGTGCCACAGCACAGTACTATTCAGTAGCTTTACAAAGAATGGTCTCACTGCATGGTTTGATCCGCACATAAAAAAGTTAGAACCACACTGTATAGTAAAACAACCAGTACCACTGAACAGTACTGTTCAGTAGTTTTACAAAGAATGGTCACACTGCATGGCTTGACCCACAGATGAAAAAGTCAGAACCACACTGTATAGTAAAACAAACAGTACCACAGTACAATACTGTTCAGTAGCTTTCCAAACAACGATCACACTGTTTTCGATCCCTATAGAGCAAATGTTAACGGCCGTGCATTGTTATAAATGGTAAAAGCTGATAGGTTCTCTGACCTCTTGTTCGAAGAATCATTAGCAAAATAATAATATACATGAAAAAACTACTCGATTCTGATTGGCCGAGAGCAGTGCAGTTCAAGTGTAACACCAGTGCAAAAAGTGTAACACCAGTGCAAAAAGTGTAACACCAGTGCAAATTACACATCGATATTCTGGATTATGATGTTCTTTATTTTTAAACGAACCGCTTTGTGTTCGTAGCGTTATCAGCTGATCTTTATCAGCCAATCAGTAAATAAAGTGTCAAATCCGCGTCAAATGCTCACTTCCTGTCCGCAATGAGATCTTCCGGCACTTCGTCCAGGCGAATTTTTTCATGTTTATATTATTATTAAGTAATCATACGGTTTTTCTCGTGCAATTTCAGCTTTTTGAAAAAGTCACTCGTGGAAATTAATTCCAAATTGAACTCGAAACCGTATGATTACCTTTACAAATATTTTTTAACGGCGACTGTGTGATAAATCTTTAGGCTGGCATAACATTTAGTCTTTAAGTTCCTTCTATATTACTTCATTTTTTCGATTGCAGCAGAAGAAATTCAAGAAAAAAATGATGCTTGGTGGGGAAGAATTGGAGGATGGCGACAAAGTGGCGGAGGAAAAATACGAGGAGGAGGAGGAATACGACGAAGTGGAGGAGGAGGAACACGACGAAGTGGAGGAGGAGGAATACGACGAAGTGGAGGAGGAGGAACACGACGAAGTGGAGGAGGAGGAATACGACGAAGTGGAGGAGGAGGAATACGACGAAGTGGAGGAGGAGGAATACGACGAAGTGGAGGAGGAGGAATACGACGAAGTGGAGGAGGAGGAATACGACGAAGTGGAGGAGGAGGAACACGACGAAGTGGAGGAGGAGGAATACGACGAAGTGGAGGAGGAGGAACACGACGAAGTGGAGGATGAGGAATACGACGAAGTGGAGGAGGAGGAATACGACGAAGTGGAGGAGGAGGAAGAAGACGTAGAATGAAATCCACAACAGGTGGGTTTCTATTTAATTTACATTTTGCCCCTGGCGAGATAATAAATATTTCAATTGTTTGGTACCATGGTTTGATAGTCAGACCAAGAAAGAGTACTAGGTTCAACAGAGTAAATCACACAAGATGGCGGAAGAATAACACCTGTTACAATGCAACCAGGCCTTACATTATCACCCAGATCTCGCACGGTCATTTTCTCATACCAAGGCCTCACGAGGATGTTAAGGAGATAATCGTTACAATAAACGAAAACCACACTGTTTAGCAAACAAACTCTACAGCATTGTTCAGTATCTTTCCAAAGAATGGTCACACTGCATGGTTTGATCCAGAGATAAAAAAGTTAGAACCACACTGTATAGTAAAACAAACAGTACTTCCCACATTACAGTACTGTTCAGTATCTTTCCAAAGAATGGTCACACTGCATGGTTTGAACCACAGATGAAAAAGTTAGAACCACACTGTATAGTAAAACAAACAGTACCCCAGTGCAGTACTGTTCAGCTTTACAAAGAATGGCCAGACTGCATGGTTTGATCCACAAATGAAAACGTTAACACCACACTGTATAGTATAAAAGAAAACAGTATCACAGTAAAGCACTGAGAACGAGTTAAAAACTTTCAAAATATATTTTCTATTTTAATTGTCATTACAGCTGAACCTTCAACCACAGAATTTACTACAGGTAAGCAATTATTTATGTCATTCGAAGGGTACAGTTTCACCTGTAACCTTTCGAGGTGTTTTGTTTTTTTGTTTACTCATCCTATCTGACCGTAGTTATTAAAACATGGAAAGACCTAAAACCATCTCAAAAAATTCAACAATCACCGGTAAACACCTCAAAAACATCTACAGCTTAAAGCCACTCGCAAACAATCTAAAACCTTCTAAAATAAGCCTTTGAGTAGGCGGTTGATGTCAATTGGGGCTTGCCCTGTTTCTTCCTCCTGTCATAGATATAAATTGTTTTGTTAAATATAGCTAATTGTTGTGACGAAATAAATAAATAAATAAATAAAACACACCAATCAGAGGACCGAAACGCACCAACCAGAGCAGACGACACAGCTATTAAGAGGCTGTCCGCGTAAGAACGGACAAGCAAATTTTCGGACCTTGTCCGATTTGGCTGATTTTTTCAGTGAAAGTCAGCCATTATGTCCCATGTACAAATATCACATTTGTTTGGATCAATTCGATTTATTTCATTTTTTGCGAGGCGGTTTCTGAGACAACCTCAGTGTTGCCCGATTTGCCTTCCGACGCTGTCAGATTTAGCCCTATACTTAGGCAGCTGCCAAATAAGAAATTTTTCACGAAACAAGCTGAATTTTTCACATATTCAAGTTTAATCACTCCTTAATACTTGACATGTGGTACAGAAAAACTTGGAACAAGTTTGATCGAACAAAAAGGCTTTGAAGATAACCTCTGTCACAATACAAAATAAGCGAAACGTGACATACCTTCAGTTGAGTAGTATTTTCTCCAATGTGGCACCTAAGTTGGGGTAAACTGAATCATAACATGAAAGTACTAAGGCCAGACAAGTGATTTACAGAATAAAATCTGTGGGCACTCTACGCCCTGTGTTGTAGGAAATTGTGCTAAATTACCAAATCTGCGCCATTGTGATGTACGCTTACATTTCGGCGGTACGACCGATAAACTAATTGTCCATCTAAAAACGCTTTGGAACTTAAGTTAACATCAACAGTCCGCCTCATTAGTTGCAAATAAACATTTTCGGTTGTTTTTGCCGTTGTTTACAACAGATGCAAATGTCCACTAAGTAACAATGCTATGAAACCAACGACCGATATCCGATCCGCATCACAAATATGCAAATTGACTGAAAACCCGTGGTCTGTTTGTTCCTCATGAAAAAACCTTTTTTAGGGTTCATTTCCAGGAAATTGGATTAATTTTTACCCGAAAAAAATTGCTTCAAGACTCTACGTGAACGTTCTTTGAAAAATTTCACCTTTTCGCCCAATGCACTGCATTTTGTTTTTCTGCTCAATCCTGTCAATTTCATTTTGCATTCCAATTCAATTACAACATTGGCGCAACTCTGTCTTCAAATAAATCATACTGCTTACTTTTAAATAAATAATCGTCTTTTCTCATATTAAAAGAACTCGATTTGGTGCCCGATGAATCGGTCTACATTTTAGCCATTTCTGTTGCAATTGGCAGAGAGTAGCGCCAGTAAATATTGGCTTTCTTGGGGCAAGACGTGACAGACCTCAACCAAAGATTTTAGCTTCAAAAAGCCTCGAAAATGGAAGTAGCGTGTCCACTTCAGCGATCTAGAGGTTGGGAGGCTTAAGATCTCCTCCATGAGCGCCCGTAACTATGAGCCAAAGGAACGCATTTTGGTGTAATTGAAGACAAACATATAGCGGAAAAGCCCATCTTGCTCAATGTTTAATGACAGAACTTAGTGTTGTCGCCAGCTAACGGGTGTAACAGGACTTGAGCATGTGGTCATTTTGTGAAGTTTCAGACCTTGGGAGGTGGGAAATATCTTATTTTACTTGTTGTACATTCGAATTTTCTTTTCTTCTCCCTTTAGGCCTTTATAGATTCGCCATTTTTAAAGTCCGCAAATGCAACAGCGCGCATGCTTGCTCGCCATGTTGTCCTCGATTTCTGGCCATGGAGCCGTTCAAATGCCCCACCATAGGTCCGTTTCAGGTGATCAAATGCCCCAAGCCCCGAGGAATGAACCAGGAAAGACTTTTGAATACACTACAAGGATTCTATATGTTCTCAAAATGCCTTCAAATACAGAGCAAGGCTTCTGTAACCCGCTCATTGTCAGCCAGGTTGAAACGAAAGCGCAATTTTTCCTTTGAAACACGACATCGTGAATAATTGTGACGTCTTTTGCCATTGTTTTCTCTTCGTGGAGAGAATTAACACGGAATCATGCAATCGAGGCTACGAGTTCAAATCCCCCAACCGGGACCTACGATTGTCAAATTAATTTCCGATCAAATTTCCTGGCTGCCCCAAAGAAGCTTAGATTATCAAATTCCCTAACCCCAGGCAAGGCCAGGCGATCAAATACCCAGGGTATGCCCGGGGGAATGTTTAAGCTTCGATTTGATCAGTAATTAACAATTAGACCCGCAGCCCGCAAGGGCTACGGGTCAATAGCCCATGAGGCGAAGCCGAATGGGCTATTGATCCGTAGCCCTTGAGGGCGAAGGGTCTAATTGTTTTAGTATCACCCAACTAGTCGGACAGAAAAAGCAATAATAAAGTTAGCAAATGCAAGTTCAAGAAAGATTTATTTGGGAATAATACAAAAGAAAGTGCCACGAATTTCGCTACTCGAGGGCTATTACTAATAGACCACTAGTAGCGTAGCCAATCAGATTGCGGCATTTGCATTAGTCCACTAGTTGGGTGATACTAAATTATATTAGACATTTAGCCTTGTTTTAGATGGTTTTAGACTGTTTGCGAGTGGCTGTAGATGTTTTTGAGGTGATTACAGGTGGTTGTGGATGGTTGAAGGTATTTATAGGTGGTTTTACACCGTTCATTGTTTTAGTAACAGTACGCCGCTCTGACATAATTGAAGCTACGTTAATTGCTAATTATAACCTAAGACGTTCAGTAAAGACTTGAGTATATAGAGGGGATTGAACAGGGGCACCCAACGAGAATATAGTTCAAAACCACTTAAACATAGCATCGTTAAAGTGTTTAAGTATTTAAAAGGTAGATATAAGCATGTTTTTATCCCCTAAAATTTTTAATCTGTTCGGATTTCCTAGCTGAAAGTCTTGTGGTCCGAAAATTATAGCGGTCAAAACTTACCTTTTCGAAAATTTCAGCCAGAAAAAAGGCTCCCGAAAATTCCAGGTGACCTTTTTACGTTAAAAATCCGTTAAAAATGGGCAATAATACCATTTTTTAGATGTTCGAAAATCCTAGGAGAGGCAAACAAGCAAGCAATTTTTTTTAACAAATGTTCCGAAAATTCTAGATCTCAATCGTCTTCCGAACAGATATTTTCCGAAAATTGACGTTAGGTGCCCCTGATTAAAGATTCGCATTTCAGTGACTTTAAGTTTGATGTATTTTCGGGACGTTTTGACATATTTTTAACATCAAATACATTCTGTTTTTCCTTCCATAGTTGACAACGATTCAAATGAATATATGAAAGACCATATATTTGAACTGCGGAGTAATATGTAATGACATTAATTGATCATCGCAGTTATGTACACAACTTAAGCAGCACTGAAATTAAAGCCTGAAAAAAACATGACACAACGTGACCAGCTCCCAGTTGGTTTGATAGCTCAGTTGGTAGAGCACTGCTCCGGTATCGCAGAGGTCATGGGTTCGAATCTCGTTCAGGCCTGAGTTTTTTCAGGCTTTAATTTCACAGCTGCTTAAGTTGTGTACATAACTGCGATGATCAATTAATGTCATTACATAGCTGACAACACAACTCAATCATGTTTGTTGTTTAATTCATTCAATTGAATAGAAAAAATTTATGCCAAAAAATCTTTAAACATTAACATATGACAAAAAGAGAACCATATGGTATAGTAAAACAAACAATACCACAGTACAGTTTAGTAGCTTTCAAAAGAATACCGATACTTCATAGTTTGATTGACAGATTTTTAACGTCAAACACATTCTCTTTTTCCTTCCATAGTTGATACGACAACTGAACCAGGTTTGTTGTTAACTCATTCAATAGAACTTAATCTGATTTATCGCTTACTTTGAAAGTTTTTTTAGCCTTTTGATGTAATGACAAGGTTAGAACCACACTGTACAGTACAACAAACAGTACCACAGTACAAAGAATGCATGGTGACACTACATAGTTTAATTGACAGGTCTTTAACTTTAAACACACGCTCTATCTCCTTCCACAGTTCACACGACAACTGAACCAGGTTTGTTGTTAAGTCATTCAATAGAACGTAATCCTATTTATTGCTTACTTTGAAACTTTTTGTAGCCTTTCGATGTAATGACAAAGTTAGAAACACACTGTAATACTACAGTAAAACAAACAGTACCACAGTAAAGTACTGTTCAGTAGCTTTTCAAAGAATGGCCACACTGCAATTTGATTAACAGATTTTTAACTTCAAGCACATTCTCTTTTTCCTTCCATAGTTGACACGACAACTGAACCAGGTTTGTTGTTTAACTTATTTAATAGAACTTAATCTTATTTATCGCTTATTTTCAAACTTTTATGTTTGGCCTTTTGATGCAATGAAAAAGTTAGAACCTAACCCTGTATAGTAAAACAAACAGTACCACAGTACAGTACTGTTCAGTAGCTTTACAAAGAATGGTCACACTGCATGGTTTGATCCACAGATGAAAAAGTTAGAACCACACTGTATAGTAAAACAAACAGTACCACAGTACAGTACTGTTCAGTAGCTTTACAAAGAATGCTGTTACTTCATTCATATTGACAGATTTTTAACTTTAAACATATCCTCTTTTTCCTTTCATAGTTGACACGACAACTGAACCAGGTTTGTTGTTAAAATCATTTAATAGAACTTAATCTGATTTATCACTTACTTGAAACTTTTTTTAGCCTTTTGATGCTATGACAAAGTTAGAACCACACTGTATCGTAAATCAAACAGTACCACAGCGCAAAGAATGGTCACACTGTATGGTTTGATCCACAGATGAAAAAGTTAGAACTGCACTGTGTGGTAAAAACAAAGCGTACCACAATACAGTACTGTTCAGTAGCTTTCAAAAGAATACCGATACTTCATAGTTTGATTGACAGATTTTTAATTTCAAACACATTCTCTTTTTCCTTCCACAGTTGACACGACAACTGAACCAGGTTTGTTGTTAACTCATTAAATAGAAATTAATCCTATTTATTGCTCAGTTACTTTGAAACTTTTTGTAGCCTTTTGATGTAATGACAAAGTAAGAAACACACTGTAATACTACTGTAACAGTAAAGAGTGTCGTTACAAACGAAAGATGTATTCTTAGTGTTTGTAGCTATCCTTTTGTGTACCACAGTACAGTACTGTTCAGTAGCTTTACAAAGAATGGTCACACTGCATGGTTTGATACACAGATGAAAAAGTTAGAACCACACTGTATAGTAAAACAAACAGTACCACAGTACAGTACTATTCAGTTGCTTTCAGAAGAATGCTAACACTTCACAGTTTGATTAACAGATTTTTAACTTCAAGCACATTCTCGTTTTCCTTCCATAGTTGACACGACAACTGAACCAGGTTTGTTGTTTAACTTATTTAATAGAACTTAATCCTATTTATCGCTTATTTTCAAACTTTTTTTGGCCTTTTGACGCAATGACAAAGTTAGAACCACACTGTATAGTAAAAGAAACAGTACCAGTAGCTTTACAAAGAATGGTCACACTGTATGGTTTGATCCACAGATGAAAAAGTTAGAACTGCACTGTGTGGTAAAAACAAAGCGTACCACAGTACAGTACTGTTCAGTAGCTTTCAAAAGAATGCTCATACTTCATATTTTGATTGACAGATTTTTAACTTTAAACACATTCTCTTTTTCCTTTCATAGTTGACACGACAACTGAACCAGGTTTGTTGTTAAACTCATTTAATAGAACTTAATCTGATTTATCGCTTACTTGAAACTGTTTTTAGCCTTTTGATGCAATGACAAAGTTGGAACCACACTGTATAATAAAACAAACAGTACCACAGCACAAAGAATGGTCACACTGGATGGTTTGATGTACAAATGAAGAAGTTAGAACCACACTGTATAGTAAAACAAACAGTACCACAGTACAGTACTGTTCAGTATCTTTACAAAGAATGGTCACACTGCATGGTTTGATCCACAGATGAAAAAGTTAGAACCCCACTGTATAGTACAACATACTGTGACATTTTTATTAACATTCAGGGTTCGTGCTGGGGTGAGTAAACAGAATTTAAGGACTTTTTAAGGAGTTTTTAAGGACCAAAATACAATTTTAAAGAAGTATTTTGAAGAAGTTTCTTTAAAAAAAGAAAATAACTTCCATTGTTTCTATTTATTATTCATGTACAATATGCCACTGTTGTATAATATTATATTAATTTAATAATAATGATGAAACAGAAGAAATATTGTGAATAATGTGAACATAACATCATAACACGACATGGAACTTCCCCCAAAAATGTATAATGTCAATGAAGGTATAAACACCATCTAACATGTGAAATGTTTTCTGCTAAAATTTAATGTTTGAGCTTTGTTAGACAAGAAATAAGGAGTTCTTAAGGAGTTTTTGCTGAATTTTGTAATCTAAGGAGTTTTTAAGGAGTTTAAGGAGTAGCACGAACCCTGAACATTGCCTTTAAAGGCTCCTGTATATTTTAAAATTATGACTATTATCTCTTACTACTACCATTATTATTCGCTTTTATTATTATTATTATTATTATTATTATGACTGTTATGATTTTTATAATCTTTATCATACAGATGTTTTGATTGTTTTTATCTTCATTAGCGAGCACGGAGGTACCCGCTGGGACCAGTGCGCCGCTTCAAGGTTTGTCAAAACATGAAAAGATGACTAGATGATATTAATTTTAAATTATTATTAACATTCTCAGTATTAATAACACATTATGAAACTAGTATCTTGTTGAAGTGTAATTGAATTTGATTGCTTGTTGTGCCGTTATTTTCAGATCCTGGTAACAGCAGTGGGAAAAGGACAGAAAACGAAATTAAGAGGATTCCGGACCAGCCATGAAAACGCCGCCTGCGAAAGGCTCTCGCAGTTCCGTGTCGTTTTTTTCTCAGTTTTGTACTTTTGCTGGAGTTTATAAACTGGAGTGGACAATTGCATTAACTAGATCCTTGAGCGAGTATGATTACAGTTTAGTTTTCTTTGTAGGTTAAGGATTCTTACCTCAAGTTTTCGTATTTCAATTCATGTTACGAAATTTTGACGTCACAGGCTGTTTGATGAAGTGTCAGAATTTATGGCCGAAGGATATGGCGCACGCTGATTGGCTAGTGCTAACCGCGCTCGCGCGAAACTTAGCATTCTAAAAACAACAAGTATTCTGAACTTCAGTGCTTATTCAAATGGAAATATGGCTGCCTGCTCTGGCGTAATGGACTCCTTACGTTTAGCGTCTTAATCACTTAGACCTTAAATATCACAACCACTATATAAAGATGGATTGACACAAGCAGCAGCATCACAAATAAAATTAAAAAACTTGGAACAAAGTAGTCTCTTTAGTTATAACCTGAGATGTACACAAGAGAATGTAATCATACAAAAAGGGATTCTTTAAGTGCAGCCGTTTGAAATTAAGAATTTAGGACTTTTTTTTGGAAACCTGTAACAAAAAGGTTTGTTAAATTTGTCTCTGAGAATTCAAATGGCGAGTCGGCACCACAAAGTTATTCGGACCTCTTCGAAAACACTTTATTTGCTATACTATAAACCGGTTATAAACCGGTTTCACAATGGCTAGCCAGAAACGTGCGCTTTGGTGAAAGCATATTTTCTGGATCTAGAGTCGGTGTCCGAGTGTGTTATAAGCTTCAAAATTTTAACTATTTAGCCACGATATATTATTCTTGAGGTGATTAATGTATGAAACCACATTCACTCTGCTTGCGCTTGTTTCAATTCGATGGGTGACATGAACAGAACCGACTGAGAATTAGAGACCGAGTGAGATTTAGAGACCCGGTCTAGCAAGGTGTAGAATTATCTTAAACGAGTTAAAATATCAAGCAATAAGGTTCGGCACTTCTAAAACTGACAGAGCCCTATATGGATTAAAAGTGATGACTGTTCTTGTTAATGTGACTAAGCGGGTCCCGCATCAAAATTATAGGAAAAAATATAGAAAACTGAACGGTCCTGTATGCGACGAAGGATGAAATCTTGAACACATAAGTAATAATGAGGGATTGGAAGAGTTGGTGTGTGTATGTGTGTGAGTATAGTATTCTAAAGGTAAGTACGTGGTGCAGGCACTCACATAGTAAGGACACTAGAGTAAGCATGGTCTAGGGATGATTAAGAACACTGAAATACGGCTAAGGATGAGTACGGCTAGAGTACAGCTGAGGTAAAGCTTGGCGACTATATTTATAACGCAGACCATTCTTTCAATGGGTGAACCTCTCAAACCACAGCCTACACGAAGAATTTACCATTCTAAGGGCTTCCTTGCGCGTGCAGCGCGGGCGTGGTGGCGTGTTTCTCATTGGTGTCACTTGTTCTCTAATGGGACACGCATTGCCGAGTGTGCGTGTGTTGCTTGCAGTTGTGTTTCCCTCGTGCGTGTTTGCCGGCCTTAAGTATCATTAGTATCGTTTTGTAATTAGTCTTGGTACTGTATTGTGTATCGTAATGCAAACAGTTTAGATATTGAATTGTAAGTAGCGATAGTATCGTAGTTAAAGTATTTGTGACAAAAAAATAGAATCAACTAGTTTTCCGTTTTAGGTACATCTATTGTGACATTGTTTATGCCCATTTCTGCTGTTGAGTTAAATTTTATGCGGATTTCTGAATAGTCCAGTGTGCTGCTAAAAGATAGAATGAAATAGCGTCACGTTTCTCTACAACTAATTTGGGATCAATGTCGGTATCTGGACAACTGTGCACCCACCCCTCCCCTAACCCAACATTAACGCTAACTTTTTAACTTATAACTTGTTGGGTTAGGGGAGGGGTAGGTGCACATTGGCCAGATACTGACAATGATCCATTAATTGTGTGACGTCAATTACCCATACTTGTCCAATACTCTGACAAATTTGTGCACAGCAATGCATTAAAATGCATTGTGTCGTTCTAGAATGCATTGTTGAACTTTTGTTATGGCCATATAATACAACACAATACAATGCATAAATTTGTCAGATTATTGGAAAACCCTCCAATTACTAGTAAGTAAAATGTCACGTGTCTGCCACGTGAAATATCTATTTACAAGAAGACACATGTCCCATGTACGCTGGACGAGGAGAACTTACTAAAAACATTCCATTGGTTGACTGCCAGCTTTGGAGTTTCCCGATGAGGGAAAACTTTTCGCTAATCAAGGGCGACTTCATTAAATAAAGCTAATAACGCTGAGGCCTGTTTACTTAATAGCCAGAAAACACTATGATATTTGTAGGTGTTTGGTTCATGCACCAACGATTTTTTCCGCATTTTTGCAGTAACGCCATGAAAAAATTTCCAAATGCTTTACGAAGCCTGAACCCAAATGCAAATAAGTGCCATTATCTATTGTACCTGGTCACTAAATAATCTAAAAGGGAAAAAATAATTATTTAACCCTTAGACTAAATTAAGTCATTGCTTGCGAGGTGAACGTAAAAACTGGTTTCACAGGAGACGTATACATGAAGGAAAAATGTTTTATACTTGGAAACTGATTTATACGGTAAGTTACGAGAATTACTCTTTAGGAAAAACCTTGTTGATAGAAAGCACGACTTTCAAAACGCGAAAAAGAAAAAACGCGAAACAGCAGAAATTCCATTCTGACAGTTAAAGTAGAAACAAAGAAGGAATGATTAGTAGCTTGGTCATATATGCAGGGCCGATTCAAGTTTTTTCGCGTAGCAAATATAGGCAAATATTCTCCAAAAATACTTGCTTAAGAATTAAGAATGTTTAAAATCCACAACTTTAACATTATTAACATGTATATCA